>JAHLJT010009436.1:239008789-239076105 GCA_031308135.1 Acheta domesticus
CGAACCACAACGTCACTGTTGACATCTTCGACAAAGACGTTCTTGCTGATAATTCTCCTTATCTTTTTCTTCGATACCGCTGTTTCTCTCCTCCTGATCTCTTCTTCTATAATGATACTTGTGTGTTTACAAGTACTGTTCAACATTTCGACGAAGAAATGAAGAAGAGTGCAGATGTTTCGAAATCTAAGCTGGTTGTCTTATTTTTAGACATAAAATGGTTAGAAGGACAACTATTTGTTATAAATGAAATATATGTACGTAACAGAATGATAGATTACGACACGAAGTATTTACTTATAATATCCGATGTTCCGACAGAAGAAGAAACAAGAAAGATTTTTATTCATTTGAACTACGCTGGCTTAGATGTACTGACTCAAGCAGTAGTTTGGAATTCTATCTCAGAACATTTCCAGGTGCACAGTCTTAGTTGTAAAACGGCAGTGGAAACTACAAGAAAGTCTTCTATGTACAACCCTTTCCACCAGCGGTCTCTCGTCAATAATTACCTATTATTTGTAAAAAACGACGAAAGCCAGCTCTTCAAGGAAATCTTGCATAAAAAGTTACCATCTGAAGTTGTGAGGTCGTGCACTTTGCACGGTGAAACCTGGGAAGAGAGACAAAAGCCGATTTATTTCGAAAAGAATTCACGGGGGTTTGGCTATCAATTCGACGCCAAGTTCTTGTACCCACATTTCCAAAACGATTTTTGCTTCCTCGTGCGCCGCGCTCGGCAGTTAACGTTCATGGAAAGTGTCTGGTTGCTCTTTCCGCCCAAAGCCTGGGGATTGCTAGGCGCAACCACTGTAGGCGTTACTGTCACGTACGTAGCAGTGGTGCGGAAGAAAAGGGGCGTGTCGGTCGGTCGGTTCTTGTTGTTGGCATCGGCCGTTTTGGAAACAGTTCGTAGCCTCGTCACCGGTGCCTACTCCGACTGGGCCGGCCGCTTTGTGTTCGTGCCACTTTTGGTTTCGGCCGCCTCCCTCGTCCTCTCCAACGGCTTTTGCGGCGATCTTGCCAGCATCTTCGCGGTGCCAGTTTTCGCCAAAGAGATCAACACCTTGGAAGACGTGGCTTCAGAAATCGATCTCTTGTACTATATCCTGCCAGAATTCGACACAAATATTATCTCATGGAAGTCAATCCACAATATCCCGGCAACGTTTATAGAGGATAGCACCTTTATTGACGACGTGCTCCACTCCGAAAAGAAATCAGCTCTTCTCCGGCAATCCGAAATTCAAAGGATCATTTTCAACCCTCGGTACGCGGAGGGCGGACAGTCGCGGCTCCGGCAAGTGCCGCAGTGTTTGTTTACTCCAGCTTATCAAAGTGTTGAGGTTAGTCAACCTACACCTTTAATTCCAATGTTGAACTCTATGGTTTTACATGCTGTTCAGGCAGGATTGTGGGTCAAGTTAGAAAGAGACGCGCTCGATAACTTTTTTAGCGGATTGGCAACAACTACTTTGCGAGCTACTCGATCCCCATTTGCTGAAAATGTAGAAGCTCTCAACACGAAGAAGCTTGGAGGGTTGTTTGCATCGCTCTTATTTGCTCTTATGGCTTGGACTTTCGTATTTTTATTGGAGATTTTGTGGCACTATGTTATTGTACCTTGGCGCTTTTCGATGAAACACATCAAGGAAACAAACCGATATCGCGAAATTTACGAGAGGTTTTGTAGCGTCAGAAACGTCAGACCCAACATTGGGGAGTGTGTTTAATTAAATATTGTAACAAAAACACATTTTCAATCGGAAATTAGCGATTTTTAATTCTTGGTCGCACAAATGTATTCGTGTCAAATTTGGGGTGAATGCTCCAATGGCCCTGAAGTTTATGTAGCACATAGAAACTCACTTTCGTATTATAGAAAGCATAATCAATTGATTAATCCAACGTGGTAATAGTTAATAGCCTTTTATTTCACTTTTTCAGTGTTTTATTCCAATTCCTTTCACAATTGTGCACAAATTACAACATGATTATCTCTGAAGTACATGAACGACTTTTTAACCTTTCCTATTTATCATCTGCTATCTCTTGTAACATTTACATTTAAACATCTTGTTAATCCCTTAATGTAATGTATACTACTCTTTTGAGGCAATGTTTAAAACAGTTTTAAATTATATACGAAGGTAAACCGCACATTATAATTTCTAATTATCATGTTTATTTACAATTTCAGCTTTTTTATAATGCAATGTTTGTATATTTGTCAAAACCGTGTTAGTAGTAAGACGTCAAATTCTAGTTAGAATATCCTAAAGAAAATATTATTTGTTTATACTACAGGATCTGTCGTCAACTTGCTGCACAAACAAAAAATGTAAGAATTTCAGCTCTGAAGAGATCAAAATTATTTTGAGGAAAATTCAGCAGTCAAATAAATGATTTCAACTAAACTCCAAATAGTTTTAATCCTCTTGGTGTTTACAGTCATCCTTTCTTGAATGGTCTACTATGTTTCTATACAACACTTTCCATTGGGTTTTTACTCACATTCAAACACATTCCACAAATATTTACCTTCAAGGTAAATCTCTACAAAAAAGAAGAGAATACATACAGAATGTACCAGTTTTGCATACTGCTGCAAATGTTTTAGTCACAAATCTACACTCTCAAGCTATACTTTAGAAGAAAGAAGGGGTTATGTAGAAACTATACCAGGCAATGCAATGTATCACACCAATGCAGAAGATTATGTAACAACAGATAACAAACGACATAAAGTTATAAACCTTACATATTACTAATATGGACAATACATGTCCCATAAAGTACATACACAAGCTGTTTATATACAACTTACGGACCACACATGTACACATACAAGTATGTCAGAGTTCACTACACAATTCTGTGCATTAATGAACCCAGTGTGGATCTCACTCATTGACACAATATGTGACTCACAGATAAACTGGTGCATTGACGCCCTTGCGAATCTGTGATGCACTGTCAGATGAAAAAAAGTTCAGAAAAGTAATTTTTTGTAAATACAGTAATATTTATGGCTGAAAAACTGGCCTTTAGTATTCCATATCTTCAAACACAGCTAACTCAAAATTTACATATATATTGGTACTTTTCAAAGATTAGCGTACAATGTGCTTGCGGATATAGGATCTTACCTCAACGTACAATGTGCTTGCGAATAAATATTACAAAATAAACGCCTAGGGCATGAAGAGGGGCAGAAAATAATCCCTTTTGCCAATTAATATATGGTGAGAAATTTCATGTAATGAAGCCCTAAATGTTATAATTCGCCTGATTGTTAGGGAACCCATCAAGAACTGGTGTGTGACAGGTCTACAAAATCGTTTCTCAAATCCGTGAAACGTCATTCGGGTTAAAGTAGGGTGTACGGTACACCCTAGAGAAGCGATGCGGCGGGAGGGGGGAGGGGAGGGAGAAGGGGTGGGAGGGGCGGGGGAGGGGCGGGGAAGGGCGGTGGGGAAGGGGGAGGGGGCATAGGAGGAGGAGGAACTGGGGAGTCTCCTTACGCACTTAAATTACGCTAAGCGCTGTGATAAAAATGAATAAAACTTACCGAAAGGCGGGTTTCACGGTTCGTAGAGTTTGGAGGCGCCCTCAAGGAACGACAAAAACCTCTCAGTTGGGTTTTTGCCCCCTTGAAGGCGTCTCCAAACGTATTCGGCCAGGTAGCTGTCGAACTGGCCAGCTGCGCGGCGCCGAGGCAGACTCCGCTTCATTGCGCTCCACGTCCCTTCTATATGATTCGTGTGCGCACCAGTTTCAGGGTCTCTAAAACACATAGAGTGGTTGACAGCGAAATGCTGAAAACCTTCGTCTTCTAAGCAGTTATAAGACTTCCAACAGTCCGAGAACACGATGGATCCCGGCTTGATGAAAGACTTAATAACGCCCAGAAGCTCCTCTCTGCTGCGTGTTTTAACGACCTTGAAAAAGGCGCGTTTCGTCTTTCGTTCAACTCCCCCAAACACCCATTTTCCAACCACTCTCTTGCCACGATGGTACTTTCGGCGACCAAACTTACTCTCATCTATTTCCACTTCCACACCTGCGCCTCCGATGGGTTCACTCTCTCTATCAGCCGCACTGACGCACACCTCACGACAAAAACTCATCCAGTCGGTCACGGTTCCCTTGCTTACATCCAGTTCATTCATGATAAATTCACACGGTACTTTCATGACCCACAGAAAGGTCATTACTAGTACCTGAGTCATACTCAACCTGCTTCTCGCGAACCATGGCCCCTTCCGCACTGAACACTTTCGCACATGAGGATTGGCCCCTTTCTTCCTGCACTTCCACTCCTAACCATCACTCAAATCCTTTCGCTTGGCCAACCTCATAGGACACTTACACACAGGACACGAAAATCCTGTAGCAATCAACCCACGTTCTTGCGCCCATTCAATAACTGCCAAACACCCCCTTCGGCGCAACGCGTAAAAAAACGCCACATTTATTCTCACCATCGTAGCACAAACACTCGTCACTCAAAAACACAAATCACAAAGAATTTGAGGAACGCAAGAAACGTAACTGTACGACAGCAACGCAGCTAACCACTTCAACAGCTACCCCGACTCAGAAACTCCGCCAAGATTGACCATAGGTCATTGAAATTCCAACACAAATGAAACTCCGCCAAGATACGAGGTGAAGTTGCCTCCCCTAACTTTTGACGTCACGTCAGTGACCAATTACGAACTGTTAAAATTATTTCAGTAGTGAAGTGTTTACAATTTATTTAAATCGCCCACACTTTGCTTTTTATAAGTATGTAAAAAGTTATGCGTATTGCTTCCCACCACTCCCTGCCGAATGGTTCCCCTCATAATCCCCCAAAATACCCCTCGTCCCCTCCACCGTGGCTTTCCCCCTCGCCGGAGCGGCGCGAAGGGCCGGTTTGAACGACTTCCTTAGGTTGCACCGTACACTAGACTTCAGCCGTCATTCGAAATTTGTCACATTGTGAACCGCCAAACATCAATGCATAATGGGTTGCCTACCAATCAGGGGCAAAACTGATGCGTACCTTCGTTATATGAAAATTCCCACATCATGATCTTTGACAAAAAGACACCATTTTCGACCCCTTTACGTGAAGCCATGGAAGATTGTAATATACGTTCTGAGACAACTGTTATTAGTATAGAACAGATTTAGAAGAATAGACAAGTAACAAAGTAATTGATTGAATGATTTTTTACTTTGCGTTTCCGGGAGGTCAAGTCCAGGGTGGCCATTAGTCTCGTAAGTATAGCACGGGAGGTGGCGGTTTTCTTCCCCCGAAGAATGGCAAGATCAAGCGTCGAAATCTATGTCGGTTTGCGGAGTTTTCCCGTCCGGCTTCTGCCTCCAGCGGGCACCGTCCTCGCCGGGACAAGCTCTGCTCTTCCGACATGTGTGGTAGTGTAGTCCATATATATAAGAAAGGGGTGATAATATGACGAGGAAGAGGAAAGAAATATCGCGCACGGCCCATGACCTGTTTGTTAGGGTAGTGCTCTAGTATTCGGCTCTTATTGATGAGAGAAACCACGAAAAACTATAATCGATCAGACCAGTCTCCCACTAGAAGTGTCCTCTCCGACTTAGCTAGTTTCGAAAATCCTCCTTCCATCGGGTCTCCAACCCTAGGTCTTCTCGGTCAGGGACACTGCAGTTATGTCAATTTATTTTTAATTTTTAATTGTCCCTTTAAATTTAATGATAAATTTGTTTTTATTTTTCCAATTACTTCATTAGGACAACGTTTCAACGATATTCGTCGTTATTTTAAACTACTGAAGTAATTGTTACAATTCTAATACACCTTTTTTTCACATTAAAAGATTTTATATTAGAATTACATCAATTACTTCAATACTTTAAAAAGACGAATGTCGTTGAAACGTTGTACTAATGAAGTAATTGGAAAAGTAAAAATAACTTATAATTATCTGCCTTTAAATTTAAGGGAATAATTAATAATAATAACAATAATAATTATAATAATATTAATAATAATAATTGTATTAGACAGTTACAAATTATATTCAATTGACATCACTTGATGTTCCGGTCACCTTGGTAAAAGTAACAAAAAGATACCGCGTTCCTTACAATACAATTTGTTTTGTTCATAACTTTTGAAAGAAGCTACTGAACAAAGCAGCATGACTAGCTAAAGTGAAACACACCAAGAGACCGGGGGAGAGATAACGGCACTACCTGACGTGCTTGCTAACTGGAACATTTAAACATCAACAACTGCCCTCCTACATAATATTATATCGGCAATACAAAGCAAAGAGGACAGTGAACAATTTAAGTAAGGTAACACTCTCACCAAATAATTGTCATTAGCAACCAACAATGCGTATCACAAGTCCTCCGGGAATCATATTTGCAGGCACTTCTCACCTATGAATATTATTATGAGAATAAAACACTGCGGGTACTTTTGTGCCAAATTTAATATGTTCTGTATGTTGTAACACTTCTCTGATGAAAAATGTTAATTCATACGACTTCATTATTGTAGCTTTGAAATATTTAATTCACGATTCACAACATATTAAACCGCTAAAAGTCTTCATTTGATGGAATAAATACGAAAGCTCTTCAGAAACAATCTTGGAATTGTAATTTTATCCATATAATATCTAGAAACTAATTGTGCTTGATGTACAGTTGAAAACATTTTTCCATCTTTCAAATTATTCTCAGACAAACATGTTTCCTCTCCATAAACTCAAAGCATAAACAACGTCACTCAATGTTGTAGATCAAATCACGAAGTGGTTATTAACTTCAAATCCAGCTTAATCATTTAATTGTTATAAATAACATCGCATTACTCACTTGGGAGTTTAATAGATTACTTTTAAAACATGTAATAGTACATTATGAAACGATGATGTAATGATGGGTAATAATACACGAGTGTGATACTACGATACGAGCGAGGAACGAGCGAGTATACACAAATGGCTTTCGTTCAGATCTTAACCCAAGAAAATGTTCTCTCCAATACCTACCACTGCGCTAGTCAAATAGAATAAAAGTGAAATTAAGATTCAATTTATTTTAAATAATATTTCACGTTAAGAATTACTAATAATAAAAGAAATACAAACTGAGAAGCAGAATATAATAATAAATACAATTTTAATGTACACAATCGAACGAAACATTTACTATAAAGATTCTCAATGATTAATAAAGTGTCAATACTTGGTTTGTAAGCTTCTCTGTGATTGGTCAAGAACCTGTATCATAATGAAAACTGTTTTGTAATCAGTATCATTATGCAATGGGTTGCAGCCATCAAATGACAAGAGTTATACAATGGAATTAGAAAAAGCTTTTTGTAACACATTAATTCGAAGATAAGGCAATGTTCTGACTGTTGTTGCTGGCCTAAGTTGAAATGTGGCCTAAGTCAAATGACTGGTGGTTTCCCACGACAGCATTGCGAAAATCATCGCCGCCGCCTAAACACCGCGGAACCTTCATTCATTGAAACCTTACTGAGCGGTCATTTAATCATTCAAACTTTTATCATAAGTCGGCTGAGGTGGCTCAGAGCATCGAGATGGCCTAGGGTTCGAGTCTCAGGATTCTCGCGAGTGTCAGGATTTTCGACGCTAGCTACAGCGCTAGGTCGAGTTCAGCCGCTGTCTGGTGGAGAACTGTAGAGGCCGGCTGCTCTGATCGCTCGTTTTCTGTGGTTTCTCCCATCAACACCAGGCGAATGCCGGAGCTCTTCCCTACAAACGGGTCATGGACCACACGCGATCATTCCTTCCTACTCCTCGTCTTATCCTCACTCCTTACTACACTCACACTTGCACGCACTACTATAAATGTCTGGAGACCTGTCGGACCTCCTGTAGGGAACTTGGAGAATGTTCCGACTGAGAAGGTGATCCGTTGGTGTGAGATACCTGGATGAGGGAAACCCCGCTAGCCGACGTGTAGTTCGGCGCCAGATTCCGCCATCGAGTGGGGGAAGAACACCGCCATCTCTCACTATAAAACATGCACTGTTGTAACGGACCAAATGACCTTAGCAGTTGACGCGCTCGGAAACTTCGTACGTATGGTGAATCAATCAATTTGTATCGTAAAGCAGCATTCGACATTTTCCATCGTCCTTTGAAGAAACTTAAAAGTGAAAAGATGAGATGTTATTTAGGATGTCTGATTATATAGTATTCTGCGTTTGAACCGTGGGCCACAAAAAAAATACACCGGGGATCTGGGGATTGTATTCAGCTGCTGTAAAGTTTAATGCGGAAGATGGACAAGATGACGAGTCAGGGCTGCACTTTGATCTTCGAAATCGATTAAAAGAAATACGTAGTCGTTGGATGCGTTAATTGTTTTTACTCGTCCGGTGATGCCTATTTACTTCCCAGCATGCGGGCTTTCCCTTAACAGCACCTTCACCTCTGCAATTCCAACCGTGGACCCGAGACTTGCCGCTCGACTGCTGCAAGACACAATGCAGAAGATACCACACGTTCTATAGTTCATTAGATGTTTCAATAAATCGTTTCATGAGAAAATGTACAAGCAATATCTTCTTTGCATGGATTTGTTGCAAAAATAATGATTTGAAATTAAATATTTTTAAGGGTAAAATTTTATTTTTGTATTCTGAACTGTTTTGCAACTTCTTTTTTGAATTGAAACCATATATTGATTATGAAATTATGATTATGAATGTATTAACATTAGACATAATTTTTTAGACAAAATTATTTTATTTCATTAATAATTTCAGGGACAAACCTAGTGGTATTATTGAGAAATGTTTTGAGTAATAAGCAGTAGATATTTTAATAGCTTTTCTACCGCCAAGAGATCAGCATGAAAGTTGAAAAAATATTATATAAAAATATAATGTAGGTGCACAATGAAGAATATTATCCGAATTGAAACTGTTTGAAACATTTGGCTAATTGGGAATGGAAATGTTTAGAAAGGATCAAACAGTCATTAAATTATAACAATGAGCATCAGGAAGAGCCAGTTTTGCAGTGGGAGGAAGCTAAGATTATTGCCATATCGTCGGATGAGGAAGCATAGATTTTGTCGAGCTATTGGAACAGCTACTTTTAAGTTTATGTTGAGATGAAAACAAAAAAAGGATCACTCATATTTGTATGAAGACTTCGACTTTTATACTACCAGTATACACAGTTTTAGAATTTTTCACTTCAAGACTTTTTTGTAACCTCGGAGATAGTAATCACAAGGTAATTAACACCTCTGATAACTTTGTAGAGAGAATGTCGAAACATCCCGAGTCGTGCGTAACGCAAGTAAGCGTTGAGAAAAAAACTACCTGCACCTGAAAGTGGGAAGAATTTATGTAACGAATTCCTCAACACGGACAATTAGAACCTAATGTTTCGCTCAAATTTTGATCTTGGAAAGTAGATATTACGAAGGTTGGTTAATTAATGATTAACCTCTTACTTGTATGTTCTTGGCGCGACAGCCAGCGGGCTCAGGCCAACCGACGACGTCCCTCGCCGCCGCGCCGTGGCGATACGTGTGGTTAGCATGTAGACATCCTCGCGCCGTATTCCGGTCTTCTCAACCTGAGAAGAGAATTTTCCCATCATCACACAGCAACATGTACTGAGCAAATGCAACGAAACCGCACACTTAAAGTCTTGCCTCGAGCGGGAATGGAATTCGGGGCCGCGTAGTGGAAAGACAGCACGCTGACCAAGAGATTGCTCCAAGGCACCCTGTCACTTAGGCAGCGTAAATTAAAATTAAATTTAATATTTTTCAAAAAATGAATTTAATATGTAGTAGGACAATACCATTTTGTCAGCTCCCCTTGAGTTGAAATTTAAAAAAAATCGCCGTTTCCATAACTTCTTCTTACGAAGTACTCGTAAGGAAAGAAAGTAAAAAGATTTAAATGAAAGACTTAGCGCGTGAGGGAGATATGGGAGCGGAGGGCGTGGGTGCTCCTGTCGCCTAAGAATGCAGGCGCCGTGGGCGGGAGGAGAGGGGGGCTCGTTACGCTCGGCGGGTCGGCGACCGTGCGGGGGAGTGGGAGTGTCGCCCCCACTAAGGCAAAACGACGGCGCGGCGTCGGCGGTGGAGGCGCACAGTGCGGCGAAATAACCACAAAAGCGCGCACAACGCTCTTTGCGAATTTGGAAGCTTTTAACGCATGAAGAATTTAAAATTGCATACAAATAAAGTATTAAATACAAATATCGAAATGTTCCAAAATGGCATATTTCTTTCGTTATTGTTTATAATGGTAACATATTTCTACATGTGTCGAATAGAGAGTCGTGCAATACACATACTACGATCTGAATACCTGTTGTAGCTATGTTTTCGTTTTATGCACAAAATGATTGAAAATACATTTGCAACGCCCCTTCTGGATTAATTTAAAAAAGCTGCAATTTTTCTTTTTTTCTGTCCAATTCGAACCTTTTGATTTCTATCGCGAAGAAATTCACTTATCCATGCTATTACCCGCCTGTCAATTTTAGCATCAATAAGTTTGCAATTTTAGCATCAATTTGCAATTTTATTGTATACATTCGTTCTTTTATTTGTTTCTTCGCTCGCTTTTCGGCGCCGTCGCACCCAGTGCGCGGGGCGGAGGGCGGTCGGGAGAAAGGAAGACTTTCTCTGGCTGGCGGGCGGCGCGCGGCCTACTTGAGGTCAGTTTGCGACGAGAGCCTTACGCCGCCGCCGCCGCCGCAGCCTCCGAGCGTTCGCCACGCGGGCCACGCCGCCTCCGTCGCGGGGACGCCTCAGCCACGTCGCGCTGGTGATTGATGGTGGCGCTGAGGTCCAACTGTGGCTTGTGATGCGCGTGGTGTAAGTGGCGAAATGTGTGAGTTTCTCTGAATGATGCTTTTTTCAAATATTAATTAGTGGTGGGAGTGTGATGATAACGAAGTGTTTTTTTTTACTCAGCCCTAATGGCAAAGACACCGTTATAGACATGCAAGTGAATCGTGATGATAGATCGTTTGATCGTTACTTCGTAGATCATTAGATTGTTTGAAAGTTGTTAGATTGTATCCGCCAGTGTAGGAAATATTGGACGTTTCTAATTCTCTGTAGCTCACAATTTCGGAAGCGATTTGATTTAGCCCCCTTGGATCTTAGGTGAAAAAATGAATTTTTTTGTATTTTCTTGAATCTGTAATTAAAGTGTTCTTGGCATTTGTGAATATTTCAAGCGAGTTTCAATGATGTTTTCGTGTGAAGATGGTTAGTCAGCATGGAAAAATATTATTCCGAGTTGATAACATTACCACGTCAAAGTTAGGATGGCGAGACATGTACCTCCTTCTTAAGAAGTGAAGTAGTCAAGCAATACAGGAAAAAAATAATCTATCTTTGAAAAAATTCACGACCTTACAAATGTCTTGGATCGTGCGGCAACGAAAATTATAATGCAATTATGTGTGGAAATGCTCGATATCAATTTCTTTAATTCTCTTTTGATTCTAATGTTACATAACTAAGAATGTTTGTGTTACGTTTTTTGTGCCTTGAGCTGTACCCAGACAAAAAGTTAAATGCAGGTATTTCAGCAACTTATGCATTTGCACAACCAAAACAAAAACAGAAAATACAGAGACTTTGAAAGTATCGAGCTTTCGAATACACTCAGTGAATATGAGGTAACCTTAGCAGAGAAAACTCACCGTACAAACGTATAATATACTCGGCGTTTTGAAATAGCAAACACCAAACGATGCAGGAACTTTGAAATTGACTTTAATTTTCTTGCCGAATAAAAAAACCATTATACAAGTTTACGGGTAATTCCTATTTGAAATACTTTTTAGCAAATACGAGACGTACAGTAATGAAAAAATAAACGAGTTTCGATGGAAAGTGGATGTTTAAATAAACGAACAATTACTGAAAAATAAGACTAGTTTTCGTGTAATTTTGAGTAAAGCATCGACAATTATTGTACAATGGTTTTGTAAACATCGATTCGTAAGTGCTTTTTAATTTTTTTCTCCAATGTAGAATAGCACATTTATAAAAATGGAGCAGATCATTATCGGTGAACTCCCTGTATTTTCAAAAGTTTGAAATAATTAGCATAGCAATAGTACAATATTGATTATTTTTACAGTACTGGAGACAAAATTGAAGAATTGTTCTTAATGAAATATGTTCTAAAATTATCTTTAAATAAGATGCACCATTGTTTGAAAATACATTACTTTTTTGTAATTTTTCTTGAATTAATAGCGCATTAAAATGTTTTTTCTCAAAAGCATCACCAATTTGTATTTCTTAGGATACGCCAAACTAGGCTTAAAACGATGCTGGTCTCTTTTTTAGAGAACTCTGAATTTTCGAAAATTACAAAAGTTACAAATAAAGCGAGATGGTGTGTGTTGTTGTAGCAGTATTAGTTTTTATTTTATTTTTTTCGGATGTGCGAATTAAAAAAAACTTGGACCCGTTCCGAATTAGGTTGAAGTTTCTGAATTTTCGAAAATTACAAAAGTTAGAAATAATGTCATTGTAATACCATTAGTTTCTTTTACTCCAAAAAATGAACTTAGAGAAATTTTTTTATTCGAGAATCTTTGTCGATGAAAGTTTCACATTGTAAATACTAAAGCGGGGATAATTTCTCGTTGATGCCTACGACAAGTTTTACCATCACTTGGTGTAGTTTACTACAAATTCCGAAAGGCGAGGTTAAGTAATCTGAACCTGTTTTGGATAGGTATTACGCATGGAAACTTAGCGTGAAGAACGAACAGTGATAAAGCAGTTCAGATGCATTAAAAAAATTCAGATGCAGTATACACATGAATCATCAATTGAGTCAATTGTATTTCACACATCTACGTCTGTCATATCTTGTTGAAATGAATCCTTACAGATCAAAATTTTGACTGGTTTCGTACGTTTTTAACTACATATAAATGATTATAACTATTGATAATATTAATATACTTTTTAACAATAAATTTTCGCACGTACGCTGTAAGATCGTTTTGGGGATAAGGTTTTCCTTATCATCGGATCATCTGAAAAGACACAATAACACAAGTTTGCCAGTGTAAGGAACAATGCATAAGATATACTGGTAGTCTGAAGAAGCAAAATTGCTGCTGAACAGAAGCATACAAACTGGTTTTCTAAAAGTAGCATGCACACTGCTCAAGAACTACAAATAAAATGCTCCAGTATAGCTTTACAATACATTAAAATATACTTTAACAAAAACTGCCTTTTCTTTCAAGCCTTGCTATCGCATGACTATGAGCTGACATAAGCAGTGTCGCCCTAAGTATGAGAATTCAGTCGGCATGGGCGTGATGAGAAAGACTGAAAAAATAATATTTATATTTTGCAGACAAAATTGAAACTAAGTTTTTTCAGATTTTACCCGAGTTCCTGGGCATCTAACGAAAACAAACACTTCTCACATGGCCAGAGATTTGATAGTTTTCTTTCAATATCTGCCTGAATTGGAAATTAGTATACATAATTCATTAATTTAGATTCCTAGACTTACCGAAAATCTCGGTAATCTTGCTTACTTCGTCGCATTATTTTATCCTTTAAACACTTCACAATTTCATTATGTATCTTTCATTATTTTGTTCTCATCTTATAGTAAAATATTAAAGAATTAAAATTCACGAATAGTGTAATTTGATAAATGGATTTTATTCAAGAAAATGTTAATGATGTCAATTTGACACAACCAAATTCTATACGACAAACGGCGAATTTGATCAATCATGTATAGAATAAATGGGAAGACTCTAACGATCATTCAATTTTCGAAATTCCTTCTTATAAAACTGTCACTTTTCATGGATTTGTGAACAATATAAAGGATTCCGCAAGAAGTTAATTTTCCCAATAGTATGAACTGCTAAGATGTGCTACAGTGCTATGGAAGTTTTTGCTCAAATGAGAGCTTCTGGATTTTTTAATGATTTTGAGAGTGTTGAATAATTATTAGTGAATGCTTTTCTATATTATTAATACAACTGAGGGGGTTTTACACGAATAACTAGATAAAATGAATGAAATATTGTCGTACAACTAGCTTTCACGGTTATACTGTTTCAGAAGCAACCACTTTGCCACCTATTACTCCCAAGGAAGAAAATTTAGGGAGAAATCCCAAATATCACGTTCATGGTGTAGTTTTCTCTTTTCCACTACGACATATTGGCAAGTTTTTATAATTTGATATTTCAGGAACAGTTTTACTTTTATTCGTTTCTATGTCAATCACAAGTTTGAGAACGCAGTTTATCTCCATAAATTAGTACGATGAAATATTTTTAGCCAGTGTAGTACACTGGGTTTTATCAGACCTCCCCCTACATTTTATTATATTTTCAGTTTTACTTAATTCAATAATAGTCGAAAGGGTGCTATTGTACTCGCTCTTCGATAGATATGTTATGTATTCCCAATTCAATAAAATTGATCCCAAAACTTGGTATTTATGTTGCAGTACGCCCCTCACTTTTCCGAATCTATCAAAGGGTGCTGTGACGTCAATTGTTGATGTCAAACTGCTTCAATTCACTAGTGAAATATTGAAGCATATTATTCTTCATACCAATTTATTATTGTCTCCTTAACTACTCACATTTAAATAGGAAGATATGCTCCTTTTGAGAAATAGCAAATGTAATATGTAGATATTTAATTGAAAATTTCTTGCTGTCATTTACATTCCGGTAGTGGATATAAAGCAAAGCACTTAACCGCATTTATTCTATTCACAAGTGAAAACTAGCTCCATGGAAATTGAAGTTTCTCATTCGTGAAAAAATATATTTTTTATGCAAACTTTTGTTAATTTAATCTTAATTCCTTACACCATAAACTACTTTTTCATTATTTACTGATACTTTCATGAAATCGTGTTGTACAAATTGGATCTTCAAACTGGGGTCCGGCAACTAGAACATCTACGTTTCGAAGAAAACCAATTTCGCTTAGGACCATCCATAAATAGTGCACAGAGTTCCGATTAGTAGAGTCGACACAATTAGCTGAACCTCCGGCCATTCATTTTAACAATTCATGCTCATTCATCTAAATCTGTGCCTAACCGTCCTCATGGGAGATGATAATGATGACGATGAAATAAATGACAGGTACGTAATGCACGTGAGTAATAATGAGCACGAGAGATACAGATTGAGGGGACAGACACACGAAGGAAGAGAAACAGAGGAACGGGGAAACAGAGAAACATTGAAGGAAGAGAAACAGACAAGGGGTAGAGGGAAGAGAAACAGTTTGGGGGAAGTTGCAGGGGAAGACGGTAAAGCGGGAGAACATCGAAAAAACCCTTTGGACTCACAAAATGGATTGTGGCGCATTGCAACTTGTTTCCAAGAAATGACAAGTGAACGGTTAGCTTCAAATCACTCCGGTTGCCGGATCATTATTGGTCATCAACACGGGGTGGATTTTAATGAAATGTCATTTTTTTTCTTTTCACTTTAGAATTATGCCGTTTAGTATAGAAATTCATTTTATGTCATGACAAAACGAAATGATCCATTTTTATGCGACATTGTTTTGTATTTTTCGTCCATTTCGACTAATAAGTCATTTTTTACCTTTTTACGTCATTTTGTATGTACGTCGCTGATTTGATCAACTCTAATATCATTTTAATGGTACTTGCTTCAAACAATATGTACGAAATGAAAGAAATGTTCACCAGAGAATCCCTGAGTAGCCTATTCGATTTCTTTGCTTGTATATTGTAATATTAGCGGTTGGGAGTACTAACCTTCCTGTGACGCCTATCGGCGCCATTGTCCGTTCGGCCGATTTCGCTATAAATAAAGGCAGAGATTTTCTTTTAAATAACAGTCCAAACCGAGAGTTTGCAAGCTGAATTCATGTGAACAAAAGGAAGCAGTCTTATCAGTAACATATCCAACATCTTGACTTGTTCATCTGAAGTGGTGTTAATTAAATTTTTTACGTAATTTTCTTTCGTTTTTAGGGCATTTTAAAAATATTTTAAGAGCATTTTATTGATCATTTTTGTCAATGCTTTATTTATTTATTTATTTATTTATTTGTCAAAAAAGAGTAAAAACTGTATATGACGTGTGGGGAAAGAAATTTATCTGCGCACATTTTCTTGAGGGCCAGAATTAAAAAAAAAAACGAAAAAATGAATTTAGAAAAATCAAAATATTTGAAAAATGTTTGTTCCCGAGTTATAGAAAATCAATTTCAACTGTAAATGAACTACAAGCAAAAGGAGTGCTCAACAAAACGTGCGCACAGTGAAGCTACATTTACGTCCAGAAGCAAAACATCTCAGCATTTGCTCTATGGATCATCAAAATCCGCCGTTAGTCATCGCATCGTCCCCAAGGCGTTGGCTCCCGCGCGTGCAACTGCACGTCGCTCGCCGAGGCGCCGCGTTACCGCACGCTTGAGTCACACGGCGCCGTTTATTGCTATACAACGTCCACAGGGAAGGAAACCCTTGTTCGATGACATAATGGGAGGGCGCCTGCCTTTTTTGCTTTACGAGCGTTGCGCAAGGCGTCGCGACGCTTCGGGAAATGCCCTCCTGCGGCAGCCGGCGCCCCCCGCCCCCCGCCCTCCGCTCCACGCCCTCCGAAGGGGGTTCGCGTGGCTCAGATCGCAGCTCAGGCGGAGAAAGTGATGGTTTAGACAGTTCCAGGCGCGATTTGGCGCAGAACGTGTCGCTCTCGGGGAGAGGTGAAAACACCAAGCATTCGTCTACCGTTGTTGTTCCTTCTTTTGTCCCGGGAGCTTGCCGGTCTATTGAGCTCGTTTTTGAGCATCGATTACTGCAGGTAAGATTTTTTGGTTTCTACTATGACTCGCAAAGTTGGTTCTTCGGGTATACATGTAAGGAACGTTACATTTAGCATAGTTACGAGAGTTTGAAAGTATTCATTTTTTTAAAACAAATTAATTTAATGTTTAATGTTTCTATTTGAACGCTAAAAATCTATAAGTTAAAAAATTATGATCCTTTCTGCATAAACTGAAATTTTAGCAGTTTTCTTTCAAACAAATTTGCAATGGAAAAGTACAGGAAGATCAAGTTGAGAATATGAATATGCAACTACGAGTTTTTTAATAGGAGACATAGCCATATTGTAATAAATACCTCCTACAGCTTTTTTAAGCATTTTCCCGTGAATAAATAACGACCAAAAAGTACCTACTAAATTATTAGTTAGCAAATTTGTATAATATTTATAATTTCTCATCTGACTTATAATCACTTCACAATTATCACGCATAATCTCTGCATGAAATACGGGAGAACAATCAAAGGGTTTACTGTGGATCTGGTGATTTACACCGCGTTGATACCTGGGAGCCAAAATGCTAAAGCATTAGCGAAGTCAAACCATTGACTGCGAGCAGAGCGAGGTGCCACTTTGGAAGACGTGTATGTCAATAGTATACAGGCAGCGCGAGAATGACCCGGTGCCTTCGCTTCAGCCGTGACGATGACGCGGACGCAGCCTGATGCGGCCAAGTAGCATGCAAATCTCCCACTTCATTCCAATCTCAGGTTACAATCGTTGCAGCTGGAAGTTGGCAGAACCGGAGTTACATGACGTACGCGGTATAACTATTTAACTACTCCGAAGAAAATCAGCTTTCCTGTGCACAACGAGTTCAGTGGCAGCAGAGAGATTATCAGCTCTGGCAATGCTCTCCACCGACCGTGACTTCACTATGCAAATAGCAGACTTCAATGAATGAGCTGTTGCCAAGTGCTTAGAAACGAGAAAAAGCTTGACAATTTTACTTACAAATAGATGGATAAATGTTCTTTATTTACAATTTTAAGCGATAATAACTGAAGTTGTTAGAATGGGAGTATTTCGGAGAGAAAGTTCATTGTATTTTGAATTGCAAAAAAATTCGTTTATGTAAGCAATTGGGTTCTGTCATCATTTTTTATTTTATTATATTTGATGGAATTCATGTCATGAGACTCAGATTTTATGTACTGAAAAGGTAAGAGCGGAATTCTGAGGTATATGCAATTTTCTTTACTACAATTTTCTAAAAACTTTCAAATACAAATCGTTCTAGTATTAGAAAACGCAGGTTGGAGGATGTTATTTGATCATTTGCTGATGATCCACTTACCAAGGCTTTATACCCAATAATTCAAAATTGCATAATGACTCGATAAGGCACTTGGAAATTACGAATCTGGCAACTGCTTCTACACTCGTACTCTGACGGGTAAGATAATGGGTAAATGATCTCTTGAGAGATACGGCTGTTTTCATTGATCGAGTGATTTGGTTCGTTCTTCGATTTACACTTACTTCATGTTTATAAACAGTTGATTACAATGCATCGTGCTTCAAAGGATAAACTCGACTAACACTATTTGCGAACCAAGGCAACAATCCGGAAATATCTTTAACGCTACAACTTGGAAGGCTTTGTTTAAGGTTGGAAGTTTCCGCAGGTCAAGTGCATGTTTTGAGGGGACCGGCGGAGTTGGGTGCGTTGGCAGGGAAGGCGGTCGCGGCGCGGCGCGGCGCGGTCTCAGCGAGCGAACCTTGGCCCACTTACGGCGCGCGGGCGGGGGCGGCGGCGGCAGAGTTTTCTCGCGTCGTCGTCTCCCATGGAGTGACACTGACGCGGCGGACGCTTCGCCTGAGTGAGCGCATACAGACAACATTCCGCTTTCTGTCGCGAATGCCCCACTCCCCTTATTTCAGGAGGACATTTCGCCCCATGATTCAGTCGCTGTCTGCAGGAGAATTCTAGTGCTTGGCTGCTCTGATCGTAAGTTTTCCGTGATTTCTCCGATCAACACCAGGTGAATGCCGGAGTAGTACCCTAACAAACGGACCACGGACCGCGCGCGATCTTCCCTTCCTCTTCCTTGCCCTATACTTACCCCTCACACTCACACACGCACTACACTACCACACATGCCGGGAGACCGGTCGCGGGCTTAGAGCTGGTCCCGCCTGGGGTGGTGCCCCGCTGGTGGAAAATACCTGGTTGACGGAAACCCCGCCAATCGACGGTTAGTCGGTGCCGGATCTCGCCATCCAGCTAGGGAAGATCACCCGCATCTCCCCATAAAGATCATGCACTACACTTACGGGAGAGACGTCAGCGTTAGCCCGGAATCACTAACAATGAATCAATCGTCCCATGTTCTGATCTAGGTTTGGCGTATTCTGTGGTTTCCGAGAGGGCTCTTTTCCTACGTGTCTGCTTAAAACTGCGATGAGGCTTATATTCTTGTATTGAACAATTAACAATGATTATACAAAATGAGCAATCTCAAAATGACTCATTAAATTTTGTTTCTGGTCACGTCAATTGCTGTGGTTACCAGTCCCGTTAGTGAAGTGAATGATTTATCGCAGGAGGTGTTCTTCGGCGCCGACCTACGTGTCGACTTGCGGAGGAACTCGCTCTCCACGTATCTTCCCCAGCGGGGGAGGAAGGGGAAGAAGGATCTTTCGCCGTCAATGGTCTATTAGTTAGGGTATTGCTCCGGTATTGAACGGAGAAAACCATAGATCAGAGCAGCTGGCCGCTAGAATTCTCCTCTAGAAAGTGGCTGAATTCAATCCAGCTATTTAGTCAGAGTCGAAAATTTGCATCCGTCGGGATTCGAACCGTAGGAGCCCCCGAATGTAGTCGCTGCACAGACAGCAGCTCCGAGGATCACTAATCCAGTTCTCAAAATGAGGTATAGTATATTTGCAAATTCACAAAATTGCAGTGAATGATCACATTTAGGGCTAATTTCACATGAGTACCTAATTTAAACGGTGTACGTTTGATAGAGGCAATTAAAACCATCGTTATAAAGACAAAATCTGTGTTATATTTGCTAATAAGTGGCAGATAATACTTTTCCACAGACTTGTTCTGCGTCACAAATATCCACGTTACATTCCTATTCATAATTGTATAAGGAGGTATTAGGAGACTTCGTCTTACCACTGGAAAACAGTAATATTTCGTTTGCAGAGATTGCAAGTAATCACTTTCAATTGATATGTTATAACCAAAACAACGACGGTTTAAGAACGCTTCTGGAAGGAATAGCCATTTTTCTCAATACAATTTCAGATTATATTTCAATCTGTATATAAACTATCTGTTTACGTAGATTTCGTCTAAAAATTATTATCCAAATTATATTTAATTATATTTATTAAAATTAAATATTTAATTTTAATTAAAATTAAAAAAATTGCAAGCCGTATGTGTGTTAAAGTTCCAGGGTGTTTCTGACAAAGTAATGAGAGAATTAGTAGTCTGATTGGATTGACGGAAACTTGTACATTCAAACAGCGCTTCTTCGAAAATGTTTAAAATATAAGGAGTTTCTTATAGAAATCTGTTCCAGAATACTACAACAAAACAAGACATTCCTCTTTGTTTTTTTATTTCTATGCATCTTTTTAACAATATCGTCAATTAATAATAAATTTGGAATATTGACAAAATACATTTTCTATGCTAAATAATAACATACTAATTTTTACTTTCTCGCTCTTACTAACGTAAGAAGAGAAAGTATTGTAATCGTGCGCCGGAAAACGGTGAATTTGCGACACAAAAACTCTTATTGCCGGGCTCTGGCAACAAAAAAGTGGATAAATCTAGTTGCTAAATGTAAAGTAAAATTCCTCTAACACGTGGTGTAGCCAGAATGCATGGTTTGTGTGTCCTTCATACCGCAAATTCGATTGACGGCAAAGCATCTGTCTGTCTGTGCACAACACTTGCGCATAAATGTTCTTGTAGTGCATATGCTTTCTTGCAATATTTCTAATCATTTTGCCCTCTAAAGATATTCGATATCAAGGACCCATAAAATATGGATTCTGTCTACACAATGTATTAGAGGAAGTAATTTACTATATGTAGGAACAAGATTTATCCACATTTTAGTTACCAGGATACGGAACTTGGAATTTTGTGTCAAAACTTCCCAGTTTTCCGGCGCACGATTACAATAGTAAAAATAGTATTTCGGTACATCACCGCGCAAATGACGTCATGTATGCATGCGTTTCTTGTTGCAGACTGAGCAGCGCGCTCGCCCGCTCCGCAGTCCGGACGCAGCCGCCCCGCTCCAGCGCCATGAGGCCGACGCCAGCAGCCCTTGCTCTTCTCCTGCTGCCGCTTTTGCTCTTGGCGTCGCCGGCGGCGTCGGCGGCCGCTCAGCGCTCGCCGCCCGGAAGCGCCAACGCCAGCGGCAACGCCCCCTCCGCTTCCGCCGCCTCCACCGCCCCCTCCGCCGCCGCCCCCGCCGCCGCCGCCGCGCGGGCGCTACCCTCCGCGAAAGGCGCCGGCGAAGGCCGGGTGTCGATCGACGACCCTTCGCCAACGAGCGGCAGCGACGGCTCCGCCGCCGCGGGCGCGAAAGCGTCGGAGGCGGAGGCGGTGGGTTCGGTGGAAAGCGCGCGGGGCGGGCGGGCGGCGGCCGGGGGGCAGGGGGCCGATGCTTCACGCGTGATGGGCGCGCACGAGAGCGTCCTTAGGGGCGAAACCGGTTCCGCGAGCGCTGCACCCGACAGAGACGCGCCAGCGAAGAACAGCGCATCGGGCGCCGGCACCCGACCCAACAAAGTGCCAGAGGTGAAAGTCACCAAGAGTCAGAGGGCAAACACACAGACGTCGCCTGCGGGTTCGCAAGGAGTAAATAACAGAGATGGATTCGCTGACGAACGGCCGTGTGAGGAAGAGACCGGAGGAGCGGCTTCGGCGGAGGCGGCGCCGCGGGTTGTTTCGCACGGCGCAGCGGGGTGCTCCCCTGCGGGCAACGGAATAGGCGCTTCGAGCGAGGGCAACGCGAAGCCAGCGGCAGAGCAGGACGACAAAGACTACATAGATCCGCTGGTTGCTGCCGCAGAGGCCGACGAAGATGATACCGCCACAGCGACGGCGGGAACAGGTGCGGTTGTTTTTCTTCACTATCCAGTTAGTTTCCTGTACGTTTTTCCTGTATTCGATTGCATCATAGTGTATTGTTAAAAGCAGTGCCTGATTTATAAAATTTTAGGTCCTGGAACGTGCTCTAAAATTTTCTATTAATTTAATAGATGTATTCACGTATTTGTAATATAATTCAATGAATTATTTTTGAAGTACCAGGACGACTTTTCTTCGCGTTCCGTCAGACATCAAGCCCTGGTTAAAAGCATTCATTGCTGTGAAAGATGTTCATACGTAGTTTAATGCCAGGTTGCAAAATATGCGTTAGATTTTCGCAAGTTACTTTAGTTGTTGGCAGTGAAAATAACCTTATTCTCTCTATTGTGAGAAGGTTATTCAATTTCATACTGCGTCAATATTCCACCTTAGTTCACCTTAGAGGCAACTCATTCATCTGATCTTTGAATCGTGTTGAAACTCAGTTACAATAGAAATCTAAAGAAGAAAAGATGAAAGCTTGCATTATGAAAGGAATATAGTACTCTCATTACAATAGCACAATTGACTGATCTTTGCTCTTGAATGGAAACGCACATCAAGGTATGTCAAGCCAATTAGTATTGAAGTTAACCTTTCATCTTCAAAGCTCACTTAGGCGCTTACGCTGAAACGTGAAGGCCAATTGATCTATACAATAGTAGTCAAGTCATAATTTGTGGTAAATATTTTGAGATATGTACTTTTTCGAAAAACAAGGTAGTGCACACAAAAGGCAAATAGAAACACAGACATCTTAATAGTAGGAAGTGGTGTAGAAAGTATGTTTTCACCTTGTGAAAAATGTGACGTAGAAATGATGACTCGTCATAATGACTCATCAATACGAGAGTAGGTCGCATTTTTCTAACAGGGAAATTTGAAGATATCACGAAGCGTGGCGAACAGTGAAGACTAGATAGGTCCGTGCGAACATTACGTTTTTTGTAAATCGTAATGTCAACTAGTGGTGCTAAACATCAAATACTTTCTTGTTGGTACTTTCTCGCAAAATTACGCGATAAGTACTCAAATTTTTGAAAATTTTTACATGACCTTATTTAAAAATCTATCTTTAACGAACAGATTTCATTAAGGGAGAAAATCTGTATCTTCATAACTCTAGTTGTAGAGAGACGATGAAAAAAATTGGAATTTTCGAAATATTAGTTTTTAACGAGAATGAGACCTGCACCAATCTCTTAAACGTCCTTCACACTATCAAACGACAAAATTTAATTAAAATCAATGGAGAAATTTTTTTGAAAATTTTGAAAAGGTCTCAGGGGCTTCATGTAAAGTATCTCCCAAATTAAAATATTGATTTCAAATTCCTGAGGCCGCAATGTCAGTCAGAACGATTAAGGGATATCAATTTTTGAGAAAATAGGTTGAACTGTTTTGCCGTCATATGATTTTTCGGTATCAGAGACCCACAAAATATATATTCTGGCTACACCACGTGTTAGAGCACTTTTTGCTAAATTTATCAACTGGATTTATCCCCTTTTCTGTTAACAGGGCCCTGTAATAAAAGTTTTTCTGCCAAAAATTCATCGTTTTTTTTGCGCAACATTTCATAGGTTTCTCTCTATTGCGTAAGTGATAGCGAGAAAATAAAAAGGAAAAGAGCTTTGTACTTGATCCTAACTTCGAACAAACCACACCTGAGCTGTAAGTTTCAGCAAGTTACTGTGGTTTTTTATTGCGCAGGGTAAACATTCTAATATTGCTAAGCATTGATATTTGAAGCATACAACAATGCAAGTATCAATTTGAAATGTACATCAATGTAAACAACAACCAGTTTATTGAGTATTCGTTGACAATGACTCAGATCAACTTATTCAGTTACAAGTCAGACTAACAATTACATCGCAGAAAAAAACAGTTTGCAGCCCAGTCTTCGTTCCGAGTCCACGTATTTAATTCTGGCACAACTCCAACAAAACCAGGCACTGTAGCGTAAGCAGTAGCTTAGATACTGCATTCCAGGCACGAGTTCTAACCGCTTCCCCAATCAGGTTGACATCTAAGTTGGATTGCCAACTACGACCTCCTGGGGCATGCAGCTCCTCTCATACTGGAGGCGACATCGCGCCAATGACTCGCCTCGAACCTTTTGTTTCGGTGGCTGCTTCTTAGAGCACGTGAGCCCCGAAATAGGCGCGCTGGTCTGCGCATGCGCCATTTGTGAACGTCCCCACATACACATAACAATATTACATTTAACAGACAATCACCAATTCACTTTTACCGTTTCGTTGAATATTGTTATTGAATCTATTTTTTCAATTTCATTTTAGTAGATAGACGTCACCTGCGCTACGAAGTAATGGTCCCTAGAAGAGGTAAATCTCCAAAACTACAATAGAAGGTTCAAAAAGATGTCAATAGAATAAGCTTAAAAATCAACTCGAACCCCTTCTGTTTCTATCCGGTCTCCACTTGTCTCTCTAAACTCATGTTCCCACAAAACTCACATGTCCTCACAAATCTTGTGTTCCTCGAAAATCGCATTTTGAGGGCCTAGGACGCATCGTTTCCGAGTTATGCTACATAGTAAAGAGTATTCTGCGTATACTTCAATTTAAATGTAGTGTTTCTTTAAGGTCAATAGCTGGAAGGAGATGTGGACGCTGTCATTCAATCGAGAGCTTCAATACCAAAAGTTTAAGTCCTAACGAAGCTCCCGATTGGATGACAGTGCCCCCTCTCCTTCCAGCTCGTGACCTTAAAGGGACATTACATTTAAACCAAACCATAATGTATGTTGCAGATTGCATCTGCGTCTACTTTTTCCCAATACCATAAGCTACAAACTTCTTTTGTTTTCATTTTAAACTTGTTTGATGCAGGCCTGGAGAGTAATTTCCCACCCAACAATCGCACACCTGTTTTGCAACGATGGCTTATTATTAATAAAAAAACCTTCATGTACCCTTATCTGGTATAGAGGTCCCGTTCTAATGCTCCGCTGTGGGTGGCAGGGGGCGGCGCGGCGGGCGGCGAGGGCGGGTCGCTGCTGGAGGCGGCGGGCGCGCGCTTCCAGCGGCTGCTGGGCGCGGCGCAGGAGGCGGCCGAGGCGCTGGCCGAGGTGCCGCGCCAGCTCTGGCTGCTGCCCATCCGCCTGGGCTTCTACCCGGGCCTCACGGTGAGCAGCTTTCTCCCTCCACTGCACTCCCGCACTGGCAGAGGGCGATCAAACACACACTCTTTTAATGCCTGGTGCACATGGCGATATTTTATGTAAACTTGTTTTATAAAACCTTTCATAAAAAGTAAATTTTATAAAATCTAGCATTCACACGGAATACTTATAACGGAGTTTTATAAAAAATGGTGTATTGCAGTATTATAAACGAAATTTTTCGTTACAAAAAATCATTCATAAAATGACAATTAATGGCATACAATATGACGCATTTGCCATTTATGGCACGCATCATTCCGTCATTACACATTCAGCCAACTGCAGCGACAGAATCGTGGGGTTTGTTTTTTCCCCCAGTTATCAAATAACTATGCAAATCACAATAAAGCTACTTCCAAAAATTAAACTTACATTCTGTTATAAATTAACTTGATGTTATACCAAAAAATAACGTATGTAACCCGTTTGCTTTTTTTCATTCGTTCAAATTTGAAAATTCGCTCCTAACGTCCCTCGTTTTCAAAATATGCACTGACACAAAGAAATTTAACATTATAAATTGATAGCATATTATACCAATATGAAACGTTTACTAAAACGTAAATTTTATAAAATCTAGCTTTCTTTCGGTCAGGAGATTTATAAAACATATAAAATATAAAATGGCATATTTTCATCAAATAATTTTATGGTACAACCAATCAGTACTCACGAATGCCGTCCAGAGCAACGCTAGTGATGAGCCAAGTTCACCCGACAACAAACGCCAGTTTTGCGTCCGGACGTAGATTAGGTTAGTTTATTTTTCACGAGAGAGGATAAGTAAACGAACATCAAAATGACAAAAGATTGGCTATATTTTGAAAGGAAATAGTTTAACGTAAATATCCAAATAAAATAAAAATGTAAATAATAACAATGTCAATTATTTTAACTGGGAAATTCAATAAATAATGAATATAAAACAAATATAATGTTTAATAATAAATAATAGTAAAGTAATGGTTCTGCTGTTACTTAGAAATTCCCGGGACCAACATTTTGCAGAATTAAAAAAAAATATGCTTAGCCAGTAAGCCCTCAGCAGCCGGTGGTTGAAATTTAAAATTAATATTGATATTGATTTAATACATGAGTTATTTGATTTATACGTGGAAAGCCACATTGGGTTAAATCAAATTAAGGTGGGTCGAAAAGTCTGACGTAAGAGTTTCCATATTATACGTTTACCGTGAGGAGTTTGCATACCAATTTTGAAATGCTCGGCCGAATGATTCTGCTGAATTTTGGGAGAAAAGCGAGAGGATAAGAGGGAACAGTGAACGGAGATTAGAGTAACGTAGAGTTCATTAAGCAAATGGGAATGTGGTATACACCAGGGAGCTTTTGTATTAGTAAGGAGGAATTTCTTTTGAAAAATTTGGAGTTTTTGAATATTGGATTTGATAGCCGAGAGGAGAAGCATAGGAGGGGATTGATTCACTTATTTATTGGAAAAGGGGAATGTGTTTTTTAAAATTTTTTACTGATACGCTATTATCATTGCCATGGATACGGAGTTCGATACATACTGAAAAACTTACCTGAAACGAGAGGATAGTGGTTACGAGGGAAATATGAAAACAGTTGAATAACCCTACATGTTCTCTTAAAGAGGCAATTACGGGAGGAAAATAAGAAAAGACAAAGCGAGTCAAGTTAAAAAAGTAGTTAATTAGTAAATAAGCCTATCTGAATCATTAAAATTACGTAAAACTAAAATGATGTATGTACCACGGACGTTAACTTGTTCTAATGATCTCGGGACAACTCATGACTAATGATCTCAGCGTTAACGAGTTCTGATGATCACGGACCAAAGGCCCTTGGGCATTACGTCGCTGCTCGTTCATTAGAACTCGTATATCACCCTTGGTGTATAAATAATTCGAAAGCGTTCGACGCATTTCCACGTGACGAAGCGAGGCGTCGTGAGCGTTTCGTGTGCGTGAGCGTGAGCGCGCGTGGGCGCGCGGGCGTGCGCAGCGCCAGCAGGAGGCCATCCCGCGGCTGGCGCCCTTCCCGTGCGCGGGCAGCGTGCGCCAGGCCCGCAGCGCCGCCGCGCCCGCCTCCGTGCACCGCCTGCGGCCGGGCGACGTGCGCGTGGTGGCCGCGCTGGGCGACAGCCTCACCGCCGCCAACGGCGCGCTCGCCTACTCCGAGGAGGAGACGCGCCTCAACTACCGCGGCGTCTCCGCGTACGGCGGTAAGTGCTCCACACACGCCTTCTTCTCCTTCTAAACCTTTTCTCAGCTGGGGTCGGGTTTTCGAATAGCTACTCTCCTCGGCGTCTCCACCTATGGTGATAAGTGCTCCACACATGCCTTCTTCTTCTAAACCTTTTCTCAGCTGGGGTCGGGATTTCCAATAGCCACTCTCCTCGGCGTCTCCATCTATGGGGATAAGTGCTCCACACACGTCTTCTCCTTCTAAACCTTTTCTCAGCTGGGGTCGGGTTTTCGAATAGCTACTCTCCTCGGCGTCTCCACCTATGGTGATAAGTGCTCCACACACGTCTTCTTCTTCTAAACCATATCCTAGTTAGCTCGGGTAGGCTTTTCGGATCGCTGGTCTCCGCGGCGTCTCCGCCTACAGCGGTGAATGCTCCACACACGTCTTCTTCTTATTCTTCTAAACCTCACCCCAGTTAGTTGGTTTTTGAATAGATACTCTCCAGCTGTTCGGATCGTTACTTTCCGCGGCGTCTCCGCCTGTGGCGGGAAGTGTTCCACAAACACACGCACCGTGTACATACATTCATTCATTGATTGTTTTATGTTTTCGGGCACGCTAACTACGACGGTCATTGGTACCGTAAATGTAGTGTTCGTGTTTATCATGGAAGACGGCGGTGGTTTTCCACAGAAGGAAGGCTTCATCTGTCGCCGATATACATGGCGGTTTGCTGGTTTTCCGCAATCACGTATCCCCCACCGCCCCAGCCGGGACAGGATCTAAGCGCCCGTCAGGTCTCCTGACGTGTGTGGCAGTGAAGTGCATGTAAGCGTGTCAGTAAGGGGTATGTGTATGTCAATAAGGGGTGAGGATTACAAAGAAGAGGAAGAAAACAAAACGCGAAGTCCGGGCCCTGTTTGTTAGGATAATGATTCCGGATTCGCCTGTTATTAATTGGACAAACGGAAAATTACCTTTCAGAGCAGCTGGCCGCTACGATTGTTCTCCAGACAGCTGAACTCAACTTAGCTGGCAAGCTAGTGACGATAATCTTGCCATTGTAGGGTCTCTAACACTAGGACGTCCCCGTGGAGTCACTGCACAGCCATCAGTTGATGTTCTGAGCCACCTCAGCCAGTATCAATTATACACATAAAACAAATTAATTTGCGGGCGTATTGATACAACATTTATTCAAGGAGACGCCAGATGAAAGTGATCAAAAATTAACTTAGTTAAATTAAATTTCTTTCTTCGTATACTTATCTTGCTCTTCCTTCTCTGTTTTCCTTCTCCTCTTCTCCATTACCCTTTCCATCCTCCTTTCTCCTATTCCTCCTCCTTTTCGCCTTTCCTCCTTCTTAAAGTAAATATTTTTGGTGAATTATGGTTAATGTTAAGACGGCGTGGTTAAATTACACATTATCTAATCAGAGGGGGATAAAACCATCTTCAATAATATTTCTTTCAGTTCTGTCCGTATGGGCTTCGAATATGAAATCTTGTCTACAATTCCTTACCATTGTTTGCATATTTTTAAATTTTTTTTGGCTATCTCTTTCATCCATTATTTTCACTTGTTAATAAGTTTGAAAGTCCGCTTTACAGTCTTTTTGTAACCGACACGATCAAATCTACTCGAATTCATACAATCGGGTTTGTAACTTAATATAATCTTGTTAAGGTATCTCCAAATCCATCTTTTTCTTTTACGTTTTAGGGCAAAGGTAACATTTCTGTTCTTTGTAATTCTATATGCAGTCCTCTGACCGGGAAGTCCTAGGTTCGAGTCCCGACGGTGGCAGAACTTTCGATTCTAGCTAGATTGCTAAGTCCGATTCAGCCGCTGTCTGGAGGAGAATTCTAGCGGGCGGCTGCTCTAATCAGTAGTTTTCCGTGGTTTCTCCGATCAATACCAGGCAAATGTCGGAGCACCCTAACAAACAGGCCGCGAACCACGCGCGACCTTTCCTTCCTCTTGTCATATCCTCACGTCTTACTTACTACAACTACTACTACTGCACTACACTACAACACATGTCAGGTCTTAGCTTAGAGTTTACATTAGGAGCTTAGAGTTTGTCCAGGTGCCTCGCTGGTGGGAGATACCTGATTGGGAAATGCCTCTAAACGACGGGAATGTTGGCCCCGAATCTCACCATCCATAGGGGGAAGATCGTCGACATCTCCCGAGGAAAACATGAAATACACTTACGGACTAATGGCCTTAGCAGCTGAGGCTCCCGGAATCACCAATCAATCAATCAATCAATCAATCAATCAACCAATCAATTGCAGCTCTATACTTTCTACCACGTTATTAAAGCTTTTTTTCAACTGCTTAAATGCGTCAATGAAGACTTGTTGCAAGAAAAATAAAATTAATTTCGTTTCTAGTACATTAATATTATAAACGACTAGCATTGTGGTATTAAATTTTTCTTAAATCGCATTTTAAGACAAATTTCTAATGTTATTATGTTAACTGCAAAATACAGTAGGTGAAGTTCTCATAGAAGTTCTCATATTTTCCGCTGAGGTTTCTGAACCAGTATCACAACTTCTTGAACTTCCAATGATCTCATTAAAAAGATAATTAATGGTAAAGTGCCAAATAATACAATGCTAATGTGACATAATCTACATGTTCAACATGTTATCAAATTTATAATTAACCAGCTGATATAAGATTAACCTCATCTGATAGATACTTAATAAACTGGTGTAGTATATAATACTCGTATATTTACTTTTTAAAATTTCTACATTTTATGTATGATTATTTGTAATGTTGCTAAATGTATTCGCGAAAAATGTCTTTCTATTTTGTTCCACTTTTTTCTAAAATTATTCACTGTTACACTGACAGTTGAAAGCAACTTGACAGCAATTGTCAATTAAAATCAGTGATTGCTAATACGAGTATTTACGAATGTTCTCAGTGTATGAAGTCACATTATGCAGCAAACTCATATACATATTTCGGTTTCGAACTTTCTTCCAAAATTAACGTAATTTCATAATCAATTAATTTTCTTCTTATCAAAAAAAGTTGCTGCGTAGTGTTTATAATGTGGTTTTTACTGCATTCGTAAAAATTAGCAAACTCGCTCCTACGACGCTTGGAGAAGTTGTTACTGAACTAAGGTAGTTTCATAACAGCGGTTAATCATTTACTGAGCAAGTGACTCGTAACTCTTACCCACTGGCGAGTTTTAATTTGGCTCTAAATGTTTGTAATAATGTTCTTCCTGATGGTGGAGCATCCTTATTTCATGCAATAAATACTTCAACTACAGAAACTGTTGTGCAACTGTTACTTGTTATTGTAATTCACGGGGGGAAAGGAAATCTAGTCTCCTTAAGGATTTTTTTTCTTTTTTGGCCATGATCATTTTGAGGTAAGAGATCATTTTACCACGCAAATGATAATACGGTAAGGGAAAGACTTTCCGAGCAGCACTTTTATTAACAATCAGTGTTAGAAAATTTACTTCCAATGTTGTTTATGAGAAAATGTGAAGAACATTTTCAAAAGAAGCTGCATTTTGTTTTCGATTTGTACTAATTAACTAATACTACTCTTATGCTCGTGTTCTGAGGCAGAACGTGGAGACGGTCAGAGGCTATTTTTGATACCGGGAGTATTAAGGACTTAGGATATTAGTCCCGGAAGTATAGTGTCTGTTATATTGAGGGTAGCAGTGTTGCACCCTGCTGGAATGTGAGGTCCGGTGCCGACCTACTTGTGACCTTCCCCTCCGGGTCTCCCTCCTTGCAGGGCACCGCCCAAGCCAATACAGCTTTAAGCTCCTGAAATGTGTGTGTGGTGTAGAGCAAGAACGTATGAAGGGAATGGAGGAGACCAGGATGAGGAAGATTGCGTGCGGTGCTTGGTTCCTTGTTTGGTATGCTCCGGCATTCACCTGTTATCGGAGCATTCGCAGAAAACAACCGATCAGAGCCATCAACCGGTCTAATTCTCCTCCAGACATTCGCTGTAATCGATCAAGCTATACAGCTAGGATCGAAAATCCGCCACCAACGGAAATCAAACACGGGCACCAACACCTCAGAGGCAAAAATATAATAGTTACATTTACAATTATAATAGCAAATTAAATTACTAAATATGAAATTCAAGGGGGGTATTAATACAGAGACCAATACCAAACGAAATTAAAAAGTATAAAATGCAAAGGGGGGATAAATATAATATATACATTGGAAATTATTATTACAGATTAATAACAAATAAAATGGCAAAAAATGAACTACAACGGGGGTTTATTAATGCTGGTAATAAATATATTTAACACTATTAAAGAAGGAAGGTCCACCCGAGAGGGTATTTGTACAGGCCAACAGCCAATAAGTAATAGTATTGGTCTGTAGTGTTGACGGCTGTGCGGTGCGGTGTGGCGTGGCGTGCGCAGGCGGGCAGGGCACGTGGCGCGAGTACCTGACGCTGCCCAACATCCTGAAGGAGTTCAACCCGAAGCTGCTGGGCTACGCGCTGGGCGTGGCGGAGGCGGGCGAGGCGCGTGCGGGGCTCAACCTGGCGCGCAACGGCGCCCTCGACGACGAGATGCCCGCGCAGGCGCGCCGCCTCGTGCGCGCGCTGCAGCAGCACCCGTACGTCGACGTGGAGCGCGACTGGAAGGTACGACACGGCCATTCATTCATTCATTCATTCATTCATTGATTAGGGCGGTGTTGTCAAGGTTGATGCCACGAGCGGGAGTCCGTGGCACGAGTGCTACGACGAAATCGCCCCTCCACGCAATTCATCACCCCACCACCAGAAACAACGCCATCCCTATTGTAAAACGGCGGGGTTACTACTACTCGTAATAGTTCCCTTTCCCGACGCTAGTGGCGCAGAGAAGGTCGTGGCATGCTACGGTGCCACGACGCGTGCCACAGCCACCAGTAAAATACCTTGACACCACTGCATTACGGTATGCTCACGGACGCGTCAACTGTTATGTACGTCAACTGCAGTGTGTGTGGTTTCAGGTCGTTAGGTCCACGGACAAAAGGTCTAATACTCGTTAGGTCTAATGAACAGGACGTCTATTGCGAACCAGGTCTAATGCGAGGGATAAAGGTCTACGTCATAGAGGATCTAATACCAGAAGAAGTCTATAATGAGAAGGTTCAATTAATGTCTAATAGAATAAACATATAAGGTCTAACAGATATACAAAGGTGTAATAGAAAATTTTCTATTACTTTATTTTTAAATGCCTGAACACCAAAAGTCTATTTTTTAACATTGTCAATGAAATTTTCAAAATTTTCCAATGGTAGCAAATTACCAAAATTATAAAGATCGTGCTGATATCGACTTAAACCATCGGTCTTTGAGTTAGACTGAATAGTTTAACCTCTGTATAATTTTATGTTCAATACGTACTTCCTGAATTAAAGTGTATCAATCCTATTACTATTTCAGACTATTACATACTGACGTAATATGTGAACCACATTTTGTTACGTTTTTCTGTTACAACATAATAGATTCGAGATTCATGTCCGATAGACCGAAGTGTATTAGAGATTTTTGACAATTACACCAAATATTATTGGATACTTTCAAAAATTAGACTAAATTTTTACTAGGTGTGATTTCATAGACCTTCTGTCATTGGATCTAATATCTTTCAACCTAACGACCTCTAACGGTGTATGTTGATACTTGACTGTCAGAGATGAGCCGCGTCACAGTCGGTCGAGCTGACGTTTCGGCTATCATGTTGTGGCCTTCTCGTGAGATATACTGCTGAACATGGACGAAACGTCAGCTCGACCGACTGCGACGTGGCGCATCCCGGACAGCCAAGTATCAAATGACTCCGACCGTGAAAGCCCACGAATCTACCTGTAGTGCATGTTTCCCCTCTCCAAGGTACCTCATCTAGCAAGGCACCGCACCAGTTCAGGCAAGCTTTGGTCTCATGACACGTGTTATAGTGTGGTGTATGTGTGTAAGGGACGAGGAGATAAAGGTGAAAAATGCGCGGGCGGTTCTTGGCCCATTTGTTAGATTGTTCCGTCGTAGAGATAGGAGGTATTTTCTCTCCTCTAGGATCCCTTTATTCGGCTGATATTGATCGGAGAAATCATGAAGTGAAAGCAGCTGACCACTAAAATTCTCCTGCGGCTGAATTCGACCTAGCTAATGCGAACGTCAAAAAAACAAAGTGCGCCAACATAGAAACTCAAACTCTAAGATCTCCCGGTCGGAGACGCTGCAGTCACAACAGTTACGACCCCGAGCACGGACAATGCGAATCTTGCAGTTCAGTACACTTCACTATTCTCCGTATGATTCACGTCCCGGGGTGGGCACCTGGCGTTGGTGTTAACCTCAACTTTCGCGGACGTACATCTTCCCGTAAGCTGGGTGCGGCCGCCTCGCCAGCACGAAAGTTACCATCTGCCCGGGTCGCTTATTTCACATCGCTGTTATGAAAAACCAGAAGCGCAATTCCCTAGCGAGTCAGCGCCTGACCAGTCGCTGGTGGGTATTACTATGTACGTGGTTATTAAGTATATTTTTCAGAGAATCGATAGGTTCGCTTGAAACGTCATACACACGTATCCCAAACTGACGAGAACTTATAATATTAGCAATAATTATGGAATTCCTCAAAATATAGTGTTAAGCTTCTGTCCAAATTGCAAGCTATAAGAGTAAATAATATTTTGAGTATTATGTTTTAGCAATTGAGTATCAACATTAGCAACCGTATCACTTCTCTGTGATATTTGATAATCGCGCCAAGAGCAGTAAGCCATCTAACAACCGGTCAGGCATGACGCCATAGGTTGGCGGAGACTCCGTTTGATTAGCGATCTGAAATGTGTGTCCGGATTGGTTCAAGTTATTAAACGCCATCGCCAGCTCTCTCCTCAACCCATGAGTATCGGCTACCGCCATGACGAAGCGTTGAGTCCAACTGGTTATTATACCCGTCACCCGTGGGACACGGAGACCCACCCCGTCTCCACTCCTCGGAGTAATGCCTCTCCTTGGCAATGACAGTGTGAGAAAAACCGATAAACTATTCACCCGGCTGGGAGTTTCTAATTCCACGCCAAGACTTTTATATGTGGGAAGGAAATTTCAATCTCGTCCGCTGAGGAAAGGTAGACCAACGCGAAACGGGTTTCAGAAGCAATGGTAAATGAGACTTCACTGCGGAAGAATTATAATATTAGCATGTATCTAGGGCCCCCGTCAGACAGGGATCCCTATTTTCTTAAATGTATAATATTTACTCAGGACTAAAACGATTTTAATATTAAATATCGAAGAGTCTGTATGAGCCAGTAAAAAAAAAGATTTTTAAAAAAGTAGCACTTATTCTCGTCAAGAACAATTAAAGTACTGTCATATAGCACAGCAATAAATTAAATATATTATCAAAATATTATTAACAAATAATGCATAAACAGAGCTCTGTATGTACAGGGTGTCCGGGGAGGAAACGTCGAAACTTCGAAAATAAGACAATTCTAAGCATATTTTTCGCTTAATTTTTCTTTCTGAACAAATATATTCATTTCTTTTGTAAATAATAAACAATTTACGTTTCTGAAGTGTTTCTATGCTTCTACATTGCAAAGTTTTGCCCAGAAATCAATTTTTCAAACCGACTTTTGAGTGCTTATTGTGGCTCAGTCATTCGGAATATCCACGTGGTTTATTAGACAAAATATTCTTAGAATTGTCTTCAGAGAATATTGTCGAAGTTTTGACGTTTCCTCCCCGGACAACCTGTATACGGTACAAAGTAGTTTACCAACTAAGAATATAAAAGACGTTACTGTTCCATAATGCAACATGTGAATGGCAAATATTTAATGCCTGGCGACCTCGTTTTGATGCCTTGTTATCGAATGTCCTCAGCTGTGTCGAAAGGCAGTGAGGCAAATTAGATATGCACAGAGTGAGAATAGATGTAATAACACAAATATTTGCATTTTTCATTCAAAATCGAAACCATAATTGTTTTTGGATTTTTCCTGAGTTGCTAGGCATCTAATGAAACCACAGACAACTCTCACGTGGCAGGAGACCACATCGATTTCTTTCCATGACTGCATCCAATGGAAATTAGTAAAACAGAGTTTTTTAATTTGAAATTTTGTTGTTTAAATTCATATTGATTACTTTTGATCAATTTTTGAGACCCCATAGTTGGGTGTTGCGAGTCCTCAAAGACGTTAATCCCGCCCTGGACATTACTTCCGAACACATTGCAGCATGCCAGATCACGTGTTTCTTGATAATCCTATTAAATAATCACTGATAAGTTGGCTTTGTGTTCAGAGGTTGGGAAACAGCACAGTGTCACGCAATTTTGTGTTTATATAATCGGAGTTTGAAATTCACCCACTCCTTGGATATGTAGAACACTCTCACCTAGCAGGTTATCTGTCATGTGAAATCGTTATGCCACTGCTCCTTATGTATATCGCTGCATATATGGGATAACGCCAACATTCATCTTTACTCGGTCTAGTCGACCTCAATATCGGGGACGACAGTTTCTCGACGTAAATACGATGAACGATGTTCAATGGGTTGTTTAGTATGTCTAATTTATTACACTCTTTTGGGTATTTTTCTATTTATATTTAATGGAAAAGACCATTATCAACAAAACGAATTTCAATTATTCAAAATTTGATGATTTTTGTGATTCACAGCGTCTAAAAACGATTCGGAGCGCTAAGTCCTGTCTCTTATCTGTGCAGTGGTGCATCTGTTATGCCTTGAACATATTGCGTGGAGCAGAACAGGTTCGTGAAAGAAAAAAAATGGGTGTTTACAAAACTGCTTGGGTTTTATTAAAATCAAATTGAAATACTAAACGAAGAATGAAAGCAAAGTAATAAACTTTATGTTTCTGAAGAAAAATTCTTCACTACGCGTTGTTGCGTAGAGCACCACCATATCTGCGAAAGTTTTGTCTGTTGTTAACAGAGGAGACCAAATTATTTATATATTTTTATAACGTATTCTTACTGTGGTATCCTTATCTTTTTCTACTTCCGTTGTATAATGCTGCCATTGGATGGCTGCAACCATTTGCATAATGATAGTCATTTCGATACAGTTTTCATTATGATACAGGTTCTTGACCAATCACAGAGACGCTTACAAACCAAGCATTGGCACTTCATTAATAATTGAGAATCGTTGCAGTAAATGTTTCATTCCAGTGTGTATATTAAAATTTCATTTAATATTATATTATGTTCTCAGTTTTAATTTCTTTTGCTAGTAGTAATTTTTACGAGAAATATTATTTAAAATAAATTGGATCGTAATTTCACTTTGATCCTATTTGATTAGCGCAGTGGTAGTTATTGCAGATAACATTTAAGTGTGTTTTATTTGCTGTTGCCGTGTGGTTGTCCTTAAAAAAACGGCCAATTCTTTAGTTTAAAATATTTAGTACAGTAGTTCTTTCTGGTGGTGTTGACGTTCCCAGGAATGAGAGAAAATGCGAAAATGGTGACTTCGGAATATTATTGCCACCACTTTTTTAGTCCCTCGCAAGCGCTGTGGTAAAACAAAGTCACCTGAAGGTGTAGGGAAAAGAGGTGTCCACTAGGTGATCTTGGCTGAATCTTGAATGTCACTGCCACGAAACGATTCAGTGGAGAAATTTAACTTATAAAAGTTACCATAAGTCGTAGAAAAAGTACCGTGTGAAACTCGACGTAATGAGTATTAATATCTCGTGTGAAGTTTATGATACTCGCCCGTTCCTCGCTCGTATCGTGATATCACACTCTTGTATTAATACCCATCATTATATCATCGTAATGTACTATATAAGGACAATCAAAACAATATGTATTTTTAGTTTACATGTTTATTGTCTTCAAAACACGTTTTCCGATCCAATTGGTCGCTTCTTCAGGTGCACTGCAATTACAGATGTTTTCTTCTCAAATATAATACAATTACAACAATGAATATAAAAATTATAAAAATGTGATGCAACAGAAAACTCTAATAGTATGAAACACATTCAAAATCTATAAGAACGAAGCACAAATCTTACCTGAGACTAATAAAGGCCGGCCAAAAACAAAATCAAATACATTTAAAAAGCATTAGGGCACCATAAAATAAAACAAAAATAAGATAATGGATGATATTTGTCTATCCATTGGGTCTCAACTAACTCATCGAAAGACTAATGTAATGAAACTGTCAAGTAGTGGAGGGGTGTATGAAGGAAGGGGGAAGTAATCCCACAGAGCAAGGAATAAACGAACAGGTAAAGAAGCAACAGAAAAATACATTGAAATATTCTTTGGAAAGTAATTTAGTTTTGGCCAAACATTATCTTATGCCTTAGTGAAAATATCAGATTCAACATTACTGTTGACCGTCTGATGAATTTTAATATTTAAGGTCTCAGAAATTAAACGAGGATATTTTCTTGACTCTACTGCTAAGATGGAAGGTCAAAATTGTGACTCTACTGCTAGGATGGAAAATCAAAATTGTGTGAGTTATTGAACCTTTGGCGGGAAATCGAATTTAATTTCTCTTGAAGATTTAATGTTATTTTCATGTTCTTTCTTCGTCTGTTGAAGACGCCTTTTAGTTTGGCCTCTATACCGAAACCGGCAGTCTAAACAGGGAAGAGTCAAAACATTTACTTTATCTAAATGAACTGAATCTTTGACATTTCTGATACGACCTTTTTTATTAATTGAAGTTTTCCTAGTTTTAATATCTATGTTTAATTTAGTGCATTATTTAGTGCATTTATTTAAAATCTATGGAATAGAAATGGATAGAATTAGTTTCTTTTTGATTTTCAACATTCAATACATTAACTAATCGTTCTTTAGTACCCAATTTTCTTTGCTTAATCATGGAAAATCTCTTTTTTAGAAATTTATTAATGAAAACAAAGGGATAATTATTCTCACACAGAATGTCTCTAATTATATTCAAATTAAATACGTGATTACAGGAGTCAGAAAGGCCTTACCAACCATTCCTTAGACAATAGCAATCCTCTATTGAGTGGGATGGGCAGAAGAATAATTGAAAATTCTCCCTGAAGAACAGCTTTTACGAAAACAGTAGAAATTTTATTTCCTTGCAAGGTTAATGCAAGATCTAAGAAAATAATTGCAGTAAAGCTCTCCATTGTAAACTGTATGGCAAGATCATACAAGGTATAGATCAGATACAAGGTATAGGTCAGACAGAAGTTGTGTAATTTCATCCCTATGTGCAATCATAAAATGTCATCTTTTGTAAAAGAAAGGATTGCTTTTTGTTAAAATGGATGCTTCCAACATTCTCATAACAATGTCGGAAAATAAAGAACTTAACGAACCACCAATGGCTGTACCTGTCAGTTGTTTGTAAATGACATTGTCAAACGTAAACTCAATGTTATTCAATATACATTTTATAACCAACAAAGTTTCTTCAAGTGGAAAAGAAAAATTGAATAATTTAGAATAACATTCTTCCTCGGCTTCCTAAATTAGTGAATGGGGAATGCTAGGATACCTCGCTACAACGTGAGAAGATACTACCTCATGATCTAGGGGTATTTGTAAGAATTTCAAAATGTTCATTAATTCAAAGCTATTTTTTATTACTAAACACTCACTAATTTTCAAGAATGGTTATAATAACTGGTTTAAGAATTTACACAATTCATATTGGAGGGGTACCAATCGATGATACAATAGGTCTAACAGGAAAACGATCTTTGTCAATTTTAATTAATTCATATGCTCGAGATATCTTGCCGTGGTCGGATAAATCGGATTGCTTGTGATATAATTAATTAACTTAGCATTCCTAACTTTTTATTATTTCTTGTAGAGATTCAATAAAACTTGGTAACTTACTCCTGTTTAATAGAATGTACTTATTAATAAATACGGACTTAACCTAAAGAATGTTATCAGATTTATTAATTGCCATAATTCCCCCTCCGTGCATTTAATTTGCAGTTCAGCAGAATCGTCTCAAGCTGGATTAATACAGTTGCCTTTTCCCGTACACACAAAATAATAATAATAATAATAATAACAATAATAATAAAATTAATAATAATAATAATAATAATAATAATAATAATAATAATAATAATAATAATAATAATAATAATAAACCCCGTGTGGTGACCGGGGGTTTTAGTAGAATAGCACCACGGAATCTCCCCCTGTCGTAAGAGGTGACTAACCGGAGCAGCTGTCCGCTGTCCTTACCTGTGAAAGTTATCCGTCTCTCATTATCTCTCCTGCCCCTATCCTAAATTGTCCTCTCAAGTCGTTTCCTTTCCTCATACATCCCCCCAAGACATCCCCCCATTCCCCATAATACTCCCTTTTCCCCTCGCCCTCTTTCTGCAAGTCTTCTTAAGTCCAACCCTACGTGTTAGCAAGAACAACTGTGCCGCGTGGAAGATGAGCGATTGTCACCGACTCCAAAGGTGCTAGGGGCAATGGCAATCACCCATTCTGAAATGGAGAGACGTTTAAGAAGTCGTAAGGCCTCGGAAAAAGAGCCGCTGCCCGGGGAGCGCCGGGGCACGTCTGGAGCCGGTGCCGGCCGTGACAGCATGCGAGCCACCGGTGGTAGGACGCTGAACAGGCGGGCGCCTACCGGGTCACCCGAACAAACTACAGCCGAATCCCAAAGAAGCAACCCGCAATCTGTGGCTTCACCTGCCGACAGTGTTTTGCTCGAGCAGCTGCTCGCAACCACCAAAGCAGGGAAAGTGAGGCAACGTATGAAGTGGACGAGTAACTTAAATGAGTATATAATGCGCGTCTACTACAGAGCCACACGTTTAGAAACAGAAATGACTGGATACAGACAATCTCTGCATGCTGAATTTAGAGAGAAGTTTCCCCATATTGTCGTCACAGAACAAAGGCTTGTAGATCAGAAAAGAGCTATACTTACAAACAATCTAATCCCAAAAGTAAGGTTGGAACAAATTAAATAGGAAGTAGCAGAAGAAATTTCTTCCTCCAACAATGGGTGTCCCTTGACACAAACTATCGCAGATTCACACGTAGTTCCAAATTCAACCCAATTAGATGAAGCAGATCAGGATCCATCAACAGCAGGTGCCAAGGAAGATAACATGTCAGACATAATTGATATATACCAGGAACTTTTTCTCAAGTACTCAGGATTAGATCCAACACTTCGCCCCAGAATTCCTAAACTCAACATCAATAGAAAGGACAGGCTCACCCAAATTATCCAATACATAAATGAACATGTCTTGCCCTTCCAGATCAAAGAAGAAGACACTTTAACAGACATACATGCTATAGTTTACATTTACTGTGCAGCTGCTACCGTAGCTGTAAAAGCTGGTTTCAAATTAAAGGATCAGTCAGAAAGTCAGAAAAGGACTTCAAACAAGAATTATACTAAACCGCCATGGCAGCAAAGACTCGAAAATCAAATATCTTAGACAAGAAATAGGCAGAGTAACGCAATATTTGAATCAACCAAACAACAAGAAATTAGCCAAGAAAATTAAGAAAACACTTGCAAAGATCAGAAAACACGGTCATCGGGAGCATGAATTAAGAAAACACAAGGACCAGGGTGATAAAATCGTTGATCCAAATTTAATAGCTGAACATTTAGATGAACTAAAACAGAAGCTTGCAGCTAAATCACAAAGACTTAGACGATACAAAGAAACAACAGAACGTAAACTACAAAATTCAATGTTTCGTCAGAATGAAAAAGTGTTCTATCAACAACTCAGACCAAATTGCAATTTCCAACGAGAGAACAACGGTGCACCACATCAACAAAATTTGGAACAGTACTGGTCAGGCATTTGGTCAGAAACTCATCATCACAATAGTGAGGCACATTGGATTAAGGAAGAAATAAATAATGTTCAAACTCTAGAGCCAATGTTATATCAGGAGATCACAGTAAAAGACGTCAGCACTGCAATTGCAAAAACCCACAACTGGAAAGCCCCTGGCCCAGAACACGTTCAAAATTTCTGGTACAAGCAGTTTACATCGCTTCACCATAAGTTGGCCCAGTGCTTCACACAAGTCATTAACAGCCCTGAAGACATGCCTTTATTCTTAACGAAAGGTATTACGTACATGAAACCCAAAAGTAGAGACACACAGAACCCTTCTCAATACCGTCCAATCACCTGCCTCCCCACAATGTACAAAATCTTGACGTCATGCATTACAAGTAAAATCCAAGATTATATTGAGGACAGAGAAATAATGACAGAACAACAGAAAGGTTGCAGACGACTACATAAAGGATGTAAAGAACAACTCCTAACAGATATGGTCATTCTCCAGCAAGCACATAAAAACCATAGAAACTTGCACATGGCTTACATTGACTACAAGAAAGCATTCGATAGCGTTCCTCACAGTTGGCTTATTGAAGTTCTCCGCATATACAAAATTAATGAAACCATCATTAACTTTCTGGAGCAGATCATTACTCATTGGAGAACAACATTGTCCTTAAGGCAGCAAGACTTCACAATCACAACAAAAGACATCAGAATTAAGCAAGGAATCTTCCAAGGGGACTCCTTAAGCCCATTGTTGTTCTGTCTGGCTCTAAACCCCTTGTCAACACAACTTAATAGTACTCACTATGGATTCAAAATTCGTAAAAATAAGAAAACCATCCATACCATATCACATCTAATGTACACGGATGACATCAAACTTTACAGTTCGACAGACAGACAGCTTCAATATCTCCTTGAAATAACTCGAACATTTTTGGAAGACATCCATATGAGTTTTGGCATTGACAAATGTAAGACACTTCACGTAGATAAAACAGGAAAGTTACAGAAGATAGACAATAGCCTCAGTGAACAAATGACGATACAGGCAATGAATGATGAAGAAATGTACAAGTATTTAGGATTCGATCAGGCAGCAATCACAGACAACAAGACAATCAAACAATCACTGACAAAACTGTACAAATCGAGAATCACGGCACTCCTGAAAACCAAATTAACAGGCAAGAACATGATAAAAGCAATTAACACATTTGCAGTACCAGTGTATACATACTCATTTGGAATAATACCGTGGAGCGACACAGATCTCGAAGATATCCAGAGACTGACTCGCACAATTCTAACAAAATTCAGACATCACCATCCAAATAGCGCAATAGAACGAGTAACACTCCCACGAAATGAGGGAGGACTAGGCCTAATAGATCTAAAGAATCTGTGCTATAAACAGATCCATTCATTAAGGAACTTCTATTATGAGAAACAGGCAACTTCAGAACTACATTCTGCAATAGTTCAAGCAGATACCAAACTAACCCCTCTTGATCTTAACAACAAACAGCTGGACATTTCTTCACAGTTTGCAGATAATAACCACAAAATAGACATGTGGTCAAGAAAGGAACTCCATGGACGCCATGCAAATGATCTCAAGCAACCTCATGTAGACTCAAAAGCCTCAAACGCTTGGCTAAAATATGGTGATCTATTTGGCGAAACAGAAGGGTTCATGGTTGCCATACAGGATCAAGTGATCAACACTAAAAGTTACAGAAAACATATCCTCAAACAAGCGATAGATGACAAATGTAGAAAATGTCATACAACAGTTGAGAGCATACAGCACATCACATCAGGATGTAAATTAATGGCCCATACAGATCACACCTATAGGCACAATCAAGTTGCAAATATTATCCACCAGAAACTGGCGGCGAAATCCAAACTACAAGAAACAACCTGTCCATATTACAAATATGTTCCCGATTCTGTACTTGAAAGTTCAAACTATAAGTTGTACTATGACAGAGAAATTATTACAGATAAAACCATTCATCACAACAGACCTGACATAACCTTCGTAGACAAACGGCAAAAGATTGGCTACCTGATTGACATCACTATTCCACAAACAGCAAATCTTCAAACAGCACACGCAGAAAAAATAACGAAGTACACAGAACTAGCAGCAGAAGTCAAGGCACTATGGCATCTTCAAAAAGTCCATATTATTCCTCTGGTCATTTCGTGCACAGGAGTTGCACCAAATAACATCCATAAAAATCTGGAACTTATTCAAATACCAAAATATACTTTCAGAATGATGCAAAAGTCAATTATCTTAAACACATGCAGGATTGTGCGAAAATTCCTAAATTACGATGAAACATGAATTGGCCTGTGTCTTGGTTACTAACCCGACACAAAGTCAAATACATATCCGGCGAATACCGAGAAAAACAATGTTGTATAATAATAATAATAATAATAATAATAATAATAATAATAATAATATTTCCATTGGGAGATCTGTAATGCATTTAAAGCTGCAATCGCATGCCCCAAGTGGAAGAATACTCACTATAACATGGGAATTCTGTGGGATTGTTCACAATCTTATAAGGCCAACACATACTGAGCACACGATTTTAGCAAATCACCGGATATTGTTATTCGGATTTGGAATAATATCGTCCCTACTTGTAAATGTTGCTGTGCCCTGCGACCAGAACGTCGTTACCGACGTGGCAGAGAAACGTCTTAAGTACAAGAATTTGGAAATCGTGTTCAGCCGGATGCGAAGAGCAAATACACAAGTCGTACCGAATCATCGAAACTCGAGATTTTGTTTCGCAATATTTATGTAAGATCGTGTCTAAACTCCCAGGTCGTTAAAAACGTTTGGGAGAAGAAGGTATAGAGGTTTTGGGTACATCCCATATTTGGATGTAAAGGCATTCACTGTCACCGATCGTTTAATATTTAACTGTCACCAAAACATTTTAAATAATAATAATAATAATAATAATAATAATAATAATAAAAGAGCGTTTGTGTCTACCATTAAAACGTTTTAAAATTCACGTGAATTCCTTCAGTTAATGCAGGTTTTGTAGCGAATACAACTGAAGGGTTAGGCAAAAGAGCAGGCTAGTAAAAAATGCACAAAAGATCTATCCTATTCAAAATCACAGGTGAATACTCTAATATTAGAAGGCAATAAAACGTTTTTTATGTACTATAGTTTTACAGCCAATGATATAAAGATCTCTGACTTTTAACTAACCTGTAAAAAGTTTTCATTATTTTGAAATGGGCGTGTACTTATGAAATATGGATAGTTCACACCAGTTTAAATACTGTCGCGATGCAAAATGTGTGAGAACTTAGAACGTGAAAATTCTCATGAAGTATTTTGCTGAAGTGAAGTAGGGTTGTGATATAATACTGAATGTTAGGTGAAAGTAGGCGTGAAAGTCTGTGTAATATTTCAACTTCTTACTTGGAATGTGTACGCGAATACAGCTCATATACGGCACGATATATACGGCATGGCAATAACGTCTTCATGGAGTAAAACGGCCACAGAAAGTAAATAGCATTTTATAAGCATATAAGAACAAAGAGTATTTGTTTAATTTTTGAAGTGTATATCTACATAATGAACATCTAATTCATTGGAGAGGCTTTCAAATAAATATTGCAGAATAATAATAAGGAAAGGATCTCTGAAATAGATGTGTCTCCATGAATGTGCGACTGTATTATGAGCGTCCTATGATGCAAATGAAATAAAATTCCAAAGAAATGCCCTCAATTTACCAAGCAGTCCTTTATTCCATATTAATCTTTCAGATACTTAAAGAGATAATTTTAAAAATTGAACACTAATGCTGGTTTTATAAAATTATCAGTTCCCGCCCGTTGTTTAAATTGGATTCGTTTGATAAATTATTTAAGTTTGTAAATGAATGGGTACAAAAAAATTTATTGGAAAAACAATCCTATTCTATTGCTTTGCAAACCCTATGATACAGCAAAAATTAAACATGCTCTATTTAATAGAATGAGCTGCTGCGACTTCTGTACATCATAATGGGATGAAATATAATCAACAAATGTTTGTTTAGTCTATCGCCCTACTTTTTTACTATGGTGAGGTAATTGTGTAAATTACGAAGAATTCAGTGTACCTACTGTGTATTATGTCAATTTTTCCTCATACATCCACCAAGAGAAAACATTGATCAACCTGCCGAATTAGATAACGAGAGACATACTCGTATTATGCACGCACGTTTTCTTGATCCCTCATTTCTCTAGATGTGATAGGAGTGGGGGGTTGATTATTTTTTTGACAAAACTATTATATCAAATCTATAGCTCATTTCTTGATGAAAGAAAGATCCTACTGCACGGGAGCGAAGATTTCTGTTTATCAAATTTTGTCAACAACGCTCCTTTATCCTTAAGTTACCTTAATTTCGTAAGGAGTGGGGGGTAGTGTAAGAAAACGTGCGCGTGTAATGCGTTGTACTGCGTGTGTCGTCAGCTGGTGAACCTGCTGGTCGGGGGCAACGACCTGTGCAACGAGTACTGCTACGCGGACGACGGCCGCCACTCGCCCGAGGGCCACGCGCGCGCCCTCCGCGCCACGCTCGACTACCTGCAGCGCCACCTGCCGCGCACGCTCGTCAACCTGGTGCACATCCCCAGTGAGTACCCGCGCGCCCCTCGCATCCAACACAAAGGGACTTCCTTACCCGAGGTGACGTTTTTGGTGGTTTTGCGAAATAAATAGAATGGGATTTGTTTGCATATGCGAGTTCAACCTTATAAAGAGTCTTGAGTTGAAACTAGAGCTGAAATATTAGCTTTTCAGCATGATAAGAATGATACACACCTCTACTGTCACGATTAGTATGTGGTAGTGTGTGATGTACTTCTGTGATGATTATATATGTGATTCCCGGTTTTGAGGTTGCTTTACCTTTGATATGATGCAAAAACAAATTAATGAAAATGATTTAGCATTGAATTCATACATATAAGGTTAATGTATTCAATATATATGCTTATGTATAACTACACATAGATATAGTCTCCTGCAAACAATGGATATCTACACAAGAGTGTTGCACAGTAATAATTTGAATTTATAATTTAGAAGAATATATCGGAGTAAAAATAGTCATGAAATGGGCCCGAAACATGGACCGTTGTCCGAGATGTCAATAATAATTTAATTTCTAAACAAGCGAAATTTTATGTCAGTTTCAAGATGGCAGAGAACCCATCCGTTCATGTAAATCAAAATTACTGATTATTAATTGTTGTGGCTCCGCTACAGGGAGTATCATTAGCGAGAAGTGAGTTGCCATGGTAGCTAAATCACACACACACACACACAAACACGAGCTTCCACGTTTCTTTACAATGATTGTTTTCAAGCCCTAAGGTTGAGTCTGTTCCAGCTTCCCCATTCCCCCCGCCTATTGATTAGGGTACACCCGTGGGTATTCAGCCACCCTATCCCGGCACTTTATGACACTGATAATCGTGACAAGTCACTCTTAGAACGATTTATCTAAAGACTCGCAACTGCATCGGTTTGTCTCATGTGCATCACACATTCTCACCTTCCTGGGTGAGCAGTTTTGCATGTAACGCACGTGCGTCAAAAGCTTCATAAGTGTAGCCCACCTTGACGATCGCGTGGCAAATATACTGTCGGTCACGTGATAAGCTTAAGGCTCACCGACGAGCTGGCCCCCAATGGGACGTAATGGTGACCATTTCTTCACTATCTTCTCTCGCTTGGCTGGCTTCTTTTAGCGGAGGCTTTCTGAGCTATTTTGTGCCATTTACATTCAGATGTGCCACCCGGCATACCTTCGGAAACATTACCACCGTGTCAACGTTTGAAAAATGTTGAGAATACACGTTCGTTACGTACAAATAAATACAGTATTTGGCTGTCCGAACAATTTTATTCTCTTTTACCGCCTTCTTCTTTCCCTCCCTTTTGAGCTTCCCTTTCTCCTATGTTTCCTTCTTACTCTTCTCCTTTTATTCTTTATTTTTAACGACATTTACCCATTTTCCTCTTGCCTTATATTCTTATCCTTGTACTTTTTGTTTTCTACTTGCTCTCTACTTGTTTTCTTCTTGTTTTGTTCAATCTTCTTTTCGTTCTTGTTCATTTTTTGTTCGTGTCCATCTTCTTACCACGGATCTTGTTCACGGACTCCTTGTTTTCTTCAGCTACGCTTTTTCTTTATTTTTCTCCTTCTTTCTAGTATCTTTCTTTGTGTATTCTTCTTGTTCGTTTTCGTTTTTTTTCTCTTCCTTTTCCTCACCCTTGGTCCTCCAGCTAAAGTTAATGTCGTATGAGCCTCCTCGGTCATTCGCAAGGGCAACTGCAACACTGAGCGTGAAACACACAAACGTCAAGCGGGTTGCAGCAAGTAGGGTGACAGAGATTCAAAGTGTTCAGATTCAAAGTGTTAGGCCAATTTTATTATGCATTTAAAATTATCTTCTTATTATTTCACAATCATTCTCTATATTCATCATACCTCAACAATCCGTATATACAATTTCATCAACCATTCATTGGACATGGATATATGATATTCTCACTTCTCGAGTGTGTTTCGAAACCACTCACTGTAAACCTGTGGCTTAAGTTCTGCCACACAACCTCTTCGCAATAAAATGCAAAATCATCCAAGGCCATGCGAGATTCCCCATTGCCCCACTTAGGACATAGCGCTGTCAACAGAAGCTCGAGATGTTTCAACCATCCCAGTTCAAGTGCACGTACTATACAAATACTTTCTTGGATTACAAGAACAGTCGACTCCGGTTATAATGAACTCGGATATTGTGAACCCTTGATTACAGTGAACTTACGTCACTGGTCCCGTTTCACTTACATTACAAATAAGCACACGAAGATTCGGTTATATTGAATTGAACCTCGGCTATAGTGAACGTGCGATGTAAGTCCAGGAAAGTAATTGGATCTCTTATGTTATTAGGCCATCAAGGCGAAGGAATTAGGGCCTTCGGCGAGTGGGACGGTGTGTGAACAGTGCAAGAGGCATTGAAGGGTGTCAAGAGTGCATTTCGATACTTAAAGACAGAGGACAGTGCAGAATAAAGTATGGAGAAAACATGACTCTTGTTTCATGATCTTGGATCTAGAAAAATTACTAATGAAAAATGTACAAAGAAAACAATTAAAATAATTGATTGATACAAATGAAGATATTGAAGTTTTCAGTTCGTATTGTTAATGAAGTTTGGTGTGTCTATATTAATAAAATCAATCATTGTTGAGAAATTCCATTTATATTTTGACATCATTGGATATAGTGAACCTCTGATATAGTGAACCAAACATATTAGTCCCCAGAAGTTCACTGTAACCGGAGTCGACTGTATATTACAAACAAAACACATTTGAAGGGAAACTCTCAGAAGGCTCAAGCTTACAATGTCTTTAATATAACGGAAAATCCGATAGTTCCTGGAGGAAACAAACATCTATTATTTAAGAATTGGGTCAGCTTTAATGACTTTCCATTAGATTGATGGCTACCGTAGCAGAACATTTCACTTCGTCCATGAAGTAACATGCTGTAAAATATAATTTCGGGTGTCAGGTGCCCTACATGGGCAAAGAAGTGTGACTATAGAAACAAGCGCGCTCACATGTGGAGGTACACATTCTCTCAGAGGATGTGGCGACCATTCCACACTTTCCTATAAATACTACGTCGTCATATCACTGGAAACATTTCTTGCGTAATGTTGTTTTTGATAATCATTCCTCTTTATATTACACACACATTTTGCATTATCTTTGCTCTACATTCTTTTCTCATCCCTGGTTACTGCGATGTTTTCTTCACGAAGAGAACAATCAAACACATGGAAATATATTGATCACATCTGAATTACCTATATGTGCTTGTTTCTTACATCAACATTCATTTTTTATTTCTATTAATTTACTTTCTCTCTATTCTACAATTAGGTTGTATATTTCGTTTTTTCTCGTTCATTTGTTTCATAAGTTTTTATTTTATGATTTCATCTTAAGTTATTAAAAGTGATTTTTTGTAATCAATGATGCAATCAGAGATGCATTTTACTAAAAACACGTTGATGGATATTTTATCTCTGTCTGAAATTCTACAATTTTTAAAAAAGTGTCACATAGAAGTTTGGTGTAAGTTCATACAATTGTTCTTTTGAAGGATATGAAATATGATGTTCGACATCAATTTCAAAAGATACATGAGGTTTAAATGACTTCAAGCAATGACTTGTCTTATTCACCCCGCCTCTAATGCAATTATCATTATTCGGCATAATCTTCACGAGAGAGGCAAATGTTAATTAAATTGAAACAGGTTAAATGTAACGAATTAAATCTGTTTACGAAAAAACAAATAAACATCGTGTGTAGTCGTCCTTTTGCCTCCATAAATAGTCACAGAATTAGTTATTTTTGTGTAACCAATATTTATTTCCGGTTGAGTATATGATACAGTTGTATTTTCTTGTTCCTCTTTTCTGAACATGAGGAGAGAAGGATCTCATTTTTCTAAACTCTTTTTTGCAATTCGATTGTTCATGATGGAAAGTCCGCTTCAAACATTAATAAATAACCCAAGAAGTCCTTCGTCTGATTCAAACTCTCGCTTCTCTCAACGCGACCTCAACCAAACGCACTTCTCCTCGCCTTCACCTCTATCCTCAAGCGCCAACAAACGTTTAACGACGCCTTGGCGCGTAATTCGTACGGCTTGTTGGTACTTTCTCGCGGTGAGCTGTTGGCTTCGGTTGCAGACATCCTGCAGCTGCGCAACATTGCGCAACGTGCCGTTCGCGTGCCACCTGAAGCAGCTGGTGCTGTGCTCCTGCCTCTTCGGCGGCGCCGAGCGCGCCAAGGCCGAGTCGGTGGGCCGCATGCTGCGCGGCTACTGGAACGCCGAGCGGGAAATCGTGAGTGCTCATGCTCGAGCGGAGCCATGGTCATGTCTGGTGGGCCCAATCCACTCACATCGCCTTTTCGTTTATAACACATTCCAAAGAACTAGCGTGGGATTGGGCTCTGATATGCAGAAAGACACCGATCTTCAAAAACTTCAGAGTGCTGAAAGGGCTGAAAACCTCTTAGAATATTAGTTGATTCCGGGCTCGTCAATTACCGAGGTAATTAGACCCGTAAGTGTAGGGCGTGCTTTTTCATCGGGAGGCGGCGGTGATCTTCCCCCGCTAATTGGTAAGATCCGCGCGAACCTACCGTTGAGTAGCGGAGTTTCCCCAACCAGGTACCTCCCACCAGCGGAGGACCGCCCCAGCTGGGACAAGCTCTAAGCCCCCGACCGGTCTCCCGGCATGTGTGGTAATGTAGTGCATGTTAGTATAAGTGTGTCTGTAAGGGGTGAGGATAGGACAAGAAAGAGGAAGACAAAGATCGCGCGCGGTCCGTGGCCCATTTGTCAGGGTACTGCTCCGGCAATTGTCTGGTGTTGATCGGAGAAACCACGGGAAACTACCGATCAGAGCAGCCGTCCGCTAGAATTCTCCTCCAGACAGCGAGAGAACTCGACTTAGATATCAAGCTAGTGTCGAAAATCCTGCCAACTGTCCGGACTCGAACCAGGGACCTCCCTATCAGAGGCACTGCAGTGGCATCAGATGATGCTCAGCCACCTCTCCTGGCACCTCCCTGGTAAAGTGCTAGTTGTGCAGAACAGCCACATCGCCAGGAGGTTATAAACGGCTCAAGCGCTTGTCCCGCAGGGGGGAGGGGGGATAAGATATAGGTCCTAGTTCTGATTCAGGATTGAAAAGCAACCAATTATATACTGCTCAAGCGCTAGTCCTCAAAAACATAAATTAAATAATTGAGATTGTTGGTTATTTGGTTTCTCTGGTCATGATTCTGCACAATCCAACCCTCATTTGAAATTTAACAGCATATAATCTTTAGAAAGAGAGCTGTCAATATGGCATTGCGAATAAAACATAAGGTAATGCAGTGCAGATGGTCATTTCCCTTTTAAAGAAAACAAATATGTTGGGTGGAGGAGTGTGTTACTTGTTTTGTACGAGTCTGATGTAGCAAACGTAATGTTTGGTAAGGCATATCTTGTGGAATACCTTCAATTTAGCTGTGTGTAATAATGCAATGCAAAATATTTGTAGACTTTAAAATATTGGAAATTATTTGTAAGTGAACTATTTGTAAGTGAAAGATATTACTTATGAACTTGAAAATATCTCGATGTGACGATTACTTGTAAAATAGCAAGTTTTAAATGAATAATGTATTTCAAAACGTGTTGTATAATATTACTAAAGGTACTCATGTGGGAACTGAAAAGAGCAAATGCATACGTTGTATTTAATCCACTTATGATACACAAAACTTACTGCACTTGCTAGTTAATTTTAGAAGATTAAATTATTGCTTCACATACCTATCGACGTGTGTTGATTTCATCTTCCCATCAGTGGCGTAGCGTCAGGGGACGCTAAGATGCTGAGCATCCCCACGTCAAATATTATATAAAGAATAATTCTAAATATTGAATCGATAAACTTACAAGTGGTTCATTGAGCGAAAAACATTTTGTATTAATATTAAAAGTGGTTTCCTGTGATTGAATTCGGCGCGTTGGTACAAGCTGGCCTCTGATTGCTTGGATGCTAAAATGGTTCTAGCATCTGCCAAGAGATTGCGAAGGGCAATGACGCATGCGTAGACGGTGAGGTTCCTCCCTCCCCACCTCACCCCACTCCCAAATATTCACGAGTTTCTGACGCTAGCGTACGACCGAGCACACGACAGAGCAGGGCGAGGCGTATGAGCAAGAGCTGTATAAGCACGTTGCTCGTTTGTGCACGAGAGCGCAGCACACTTGACACTGCCAGTGAAATATTTCTCTTTCTCACTTGAGGTTCTCTGCTTGGTCATGGGAACTTAATAGGAGAAATAGTGTTTGCCTGCTAATTCTTAATTAATATCTAAGAAGATGAATTCTCATAAAATATATTAAATATATTTTGGTCTGAAATGTATAAATTCACAAGTGATCTCATTGCCAGTCGCGCATGAGAATTAAAGCTGAGCCATTGCATAATTTGCTTTCAAGAACTCTCCTGACATAAGTCTGTTTAAGTATTGTTGCATTTGTTTTGATAATATAGATCCTAGAGAACATTAAACATCATAATGTGTTCAGTTGGCGTTATTGTTGAGCATCCCCAAACGCGCGGGTCACGCTTCGCCACTGCTTCCGTAAACAAAGACGAAATGTTATTCCTCACTAATTATTGTACGTAATCCAACGATTCACACGCTCATTCCTTCAACTCTTATATTTGAATTGCATAGTCAGAACACTTACGTAATGTTTCACGCCATCACATCATCAAGAGACGTATTAGTTACGTGGAAGGAAAATAATGTAAGGAAAGAAGAAATATAATGAATCGCAATGAAATATTTTTCGAAAATGAAGCAATATTTTTGTTGAAACAATGATTTTTAAATGAAGCAATGATTTCTTTAAAATCTATTTTTTAGAATCAAACAAATGAACGTTTTCTCAGAGTGCGACAAAGCAGTTGTTAAAAATCTAACATTATTCATAGTTGCTTAATCATTCTTTACAGAAATTTGCTAACATTCTTTATAGAGAAGAAATGTCTTCACAGAAGGGAGCTATATTTTATAACATTTTAAGAAGGCCATATCAATAAACTTATCAAGTACCATGGAGTGGGCAATGAGGAACTTTTTTAAAGTAAAGTGAAGTCAAAAGACGAGCTTTATTTTATTTAAGGATGTGAGGATATATCCGTCATGACTTTTCACGGTTTCAAGGATGTACACCTTTCGCCAAAATTCTGTTATCTTGGGACATTGAACTCGTGGGAAAGCTCGAAGACTACGATTATACCCTCGTATTCCGTTCGCACAGCATGAATTGGGGCATATTGCCCTTGCAACGGCTGACGTTGGTGCTCTGTCCACAGGCTGCAGACCCGCGCTACGACTCTGACAACTTCACGGTGGTGCTGCAGCCTTCTTCCTGGGCGTGGACTTCCCCGACGCCGTGAGCACGTGGTTCGGCGAGGCGCCCGACCTCAGCTACTTCGCACCCGACTGCTTCCACTTCAGCCAGAAGGGCAACGCCCTCGGTGAGTGCACAGCGAGAAGGGCCAGGAAGTAGGACTCTAGTCACTCCGGACACACGCCGGAACTCATTTGTAACTCGCTGGAATACGTTTCCCCCACCCGCACCCCGAAGAAAAAGGGATCTGCTTAAAAGTAAAAATTCGCCGTTAGTTAAATAAATTATTCTTGATTAGGTATATAAATTGGCAATGTGGAATAATTTTTTCGATGCAACATTAATTTTAACGTATATATATTGTTGATATATTTGACCTTGAGGGTTGTCTCGTTGGTGAAAAACTATACTCGGTTTGGTTCTCTATATTATTAAATACATGCCTACATTTCGTGTATTTCTAATAGATCCTTCTTTAACAAATAATGTGTTGTTATTAATACAAATATTTACTACGCAATGATAATGTATATCTTTGGAACTATTGGAAAATAATCTTCAGTACGGTGTGCTGAAAGGTAAATTATTCATTGTTTAGTAATAAATGTAAATAAAATAATTACGCATCGTATGGTTTAGCTCTGAAGAAGCCTCTCTATGAACAGGCGAAATGTAAGCCCGTAACATAAATAACTAACAAATGATGAGATTAGAGATTCACTAAAGAAATAAATCAACAAGGTTACATCCACAATATACCAGTGGCATTAAATAATAATAATAATAATAATAATAATAATAATAGTTAATGCAATAATATATAATAAATAATACAAATAAGAAATAAAGTATATATTTATAAAATGAATACATTTAAAAATTGATAGCATTAAAATGAATGTTTTTTAAACAATCACAATTATAAAACAAAATCCATAAACAGAGCTTTTATCTTCTTAAAATTAATAATTTATATCTAAAGAATCAAAAAATATTATTTTCTTTTTATAATACATTTTTACACACGGGTCGAATTCAATGCAAGAGCCAAATATTTAATAGACCGTAAATTTCCGCGGATGTTTTGAAAATAGAATCTTAAAAATTTACTTTTCATACTCTTTTACTAATTACTGTTGTTTATATCTCTTTAATTTCTTTGGGTGACTTTCAGACTTGACTAGTTTTCGCTAATAACTCTAATCAAAATCTCTGAGATGACGTAAACGTCTTATCAACTACGGACGTTATGCATGAATACTGTTCCTGGGCTTTCACTCTTTATTGCTTCGTCATAATACGGCGCGCGAGATCTGCACAGCGCACACTTTCCCAGTAATCCAGCGCTGACTCTAAAAAAAAGGGGGGATAGATCTTTAATGGTAGCACCACAGATGGGTGTAGTAACCCCATTTCTCGAGGGGTTTGTGGAAAGTTGCTTCGCTTCTCAGAACATTTCATTGTCTCAAGTTTTTTATACCTTTTCCATAACATCATTGTGAATACGTGTTATAATAATATAATAATAAAGAAATGAAAAATTATAAATTATTATTAATTTCTGTGATTACTTGTTCATGTGTGTATTTATAATGCACTTATGTTAATGAATTTATTTGCTAAATTAACGAAGCAAATAAAATTATACGTGGTTGCGCAGTATTTCTTGGAATTAACTGATTTACAAGACTTATTAATTGAATGTCGTCAATGGACAAGTACTCTTCTCAAGAACGTTACAATTATGCGTTTGCCAAATTTTTACACAGAAATAACTCGCAAATAAAATATGTAACAAAATTTGTAAAATATTAGCAACTTGATTCAAAAGTACGTATTGGGGGAAACTTGTGGAGAAAGGAACTAAAGGAACCAAAGGAACTAAGGAACTATTAAAAAGGTTTCCGCGAGTTATAATAATAAACAAATAATGTTATTCATTCTGCGAATGTTAGTTATTTCATAAAATGTTTACCCAATTCGTTTAAAAGAGTTTTTTTTAAAGAAATCGCCAAATAATTGAAAAGTGTATACACCGATTTCATAATACAATCATTTAATAAAAAACGATAGAACAATTTTTTTGAAAAATTTGGAAAGTATCCCAGGGGTTTCATGTAAAGTACTTACCAAAATTAAAAATCGGTTTCAAATTCAATGGGCCGTGATATCAGCCTGATCGATTGGGGAATATCAATTTTTGATCTTCAAACGGACAGACAGGCGTTTTGCCGTCATTCGATTTGTCGGTACCAAGGACCCACAAACCATGGATTCTGGCTACTCCGTATCAGAGTAGAGGACTTTTCCCCTAAATTTAACTACTGCACTTACCTACTTTTTCGTTACCAGGGCCAATAAGGAATGAAAACCAGGGAAAATAAAGATTTTTTTCTGCCGAAAATTGGCCGTTTTTTCGTGCAACATAACGTTCTCTCTACTCCGTAGCGAGAAAGTTAAAACCCGATATTCAAATGTTGGCATACCGAAAATATATAATCAATATTCAAATACCTCCTGTGATAGATTTGCCTGGCTTTATTGATATGTTTATTTTTTAATTCGTTATTCATTCGTTTGTTTTTTTTCTCGCTCCTTTGATTCCTCGCCCAGCGGCGAACGCGCTGTGGAACAACATGCTGGAGCCGGAGGGCCACAAGAGCCTGGGCTGGCGGCCGCTGCTGCAGCGCTTCCTCTGCCCCAACGCCAACGCGCCCTACTTCTTCACGCGCCGAAACTCGCAGACCTTCCTGGAGAAGGGCAGCCAGGACTGAGACCATCTCACTCGCGAAAGCGCCAGCCGGCGCTGCGGCTCGCCTCACCCACCAGCGACGGAAGAAGAGGACTTCTGTGGGCGCTTGGGGGAAGTGCGTGACTCAGCCAGGACTGTAGACCCCTCGAACCAACTCCTCTTCCGGGGCTGCGTTCGCTTCACTATCAGGCAAACATCCGATACGGTTGCTATGTGGCGTCAGATTGTCCTGTTGTGTCTGTACACATTTGTTGTGTATGCTCAGATTTGATGTGTGGCCAGTGTAACGTGAATGGCGGTATTATTCTGCAGTTGAACTATTCAATGTTGGACTCATGTATGTTGAGAAAAGTATCCATGATGGAAGGGTGACCAGTAATGTGTAGAACATCTAATGAATTCAGGAAAAGATGAGAGATTAAAATAGGTTTTCAAGATAGAGACGATCATACTGTAATTATATTGTTATATGTTTCAATGAGACATCTTTCTGACAGATCCAATGTACCTTTTTATATTTCAACACGGAAAGTCCGCATGTCATTGCTGTTTCCGGATTCCACTATCTTGATAGAAACTTTAATCATCGAGAGAAATCTAGAGAGACTCGATAATAAATCTGTTGCAATGTGCTCAATTAAATATGGATTTGTGGGTATGAAAATTGCATTTAACGCAAACTATCTATCAAATGGGTAATGTTGCATGGTTACTTACAAGCTAACTTACAAGTCTTACATATTATGAAAGACAAAATATTATTTCGTCGTTCATAATTCAAAATATTTTGCTTGAAAGTAATACATTTCATTCAAATCACAAAACAAATACACATTTATTATTGCCACGTGCCATTGTGAAAAAAATCAGCGACCAGTTTTGAACCGTAAACTGGCGTATTTCGTCTTGCACAACAATTCATGAGCCATGGTCGTCATATTTTTAAATCTACATTCGGGTCACATTAAACATTTTACTTTAAAATTAGAAAAAGTATGAATCAAAATGAATAATGTACAAATACTACTTTACATGCCGCAAATATACATTAATTATTCTCTGATTCATGTAAACGACGAGTGCTGTGACTCTATTTACTGATAAAATATGACTAGATGCTTATGTATTGTAATTCACTTTTTTGGCGGAATCCGGAGTAGTTCTGACATCAGTAATGAATGCAAATTCTGTATATATTATCGTGCATTTGAATGAGGACTTACGTTTCTTTCAACTCATTCTTCAGATCATCACTGATGAAGAAAAAGAGAAAGCAAAATTAAGCGTACGGACTACGCTGGTTGATGATTCCGTAAGCAAAGGAAAATGTATAATAGAAGGCAACAATAAAATCTCTTTGCTACACAGTTTCCAAAACTTAATACTGAAATTACGTACTACGTAATAAATATACGGGCGTATGAAATCAATAATAAATTGGGGGTAAATCGACGAATATTTGTCAATAACTGCCCCAACGATCCTTCAAAAAGATCGGGACAGAATAACAAAATTTCAGACCCTCCCCTAAACTATGGAACAGATATTCATATTAACTAAACGACCAATGTCATAGTGCCTTACACGCAACACTCACCGTGCTGGATACTCGGATTGACTTGAGATTTTACCAGCTTGTTCAGCACCTTTCAAAACACTTAAATATAAATTTTTACGTGCTATGAAGCATTGCAAGTAGTGTTTTTGCGATAATTAGTATTGGGGCCTTTCTTGACCTTACCGGCCGTGGAAGAGCGGAAATCGCTGCTCGCCGCTGGTTCTGCGGCCGTTACACACCGCGCCTGCACTATCGGCCTGTCGCAAGGTCTCAGTTACTTGGAGGGCAGGCGGGGTGACAAAAAACGGGTGTTTACTTTGCAGGTTCAGATGGAACGAACGCGCTTGGAAATCTGACAGCGGCTGATAGACGCCGCGTAACGTTCCTAGCGCTGCCGAAGCAACGGCTCTCCCGACAACTGCGGGAAGCGCGAAGGTCACGAAAGGTCCTGATACAAAATGCCTATAAAACACTATTTATAATATTCCATAGCGCTTCAAAATTTGCGTATATAGGTTTTGCATGGTGTTCTATCAGCTGGTGAAATTTCATGTCAATCCGAGTATCCAGCACGGTGAGTGTTGCGAGTTAGAATAACTAATACTGCCTCTTACGTTCCTAGGAGATTTAACTAAACCGCACGTCTCGAATCAGGAGTTATAACCCCGAATTCATACATGGAGTCCAAAACGTTTTGGTTAGCTGCGCTCCAAAAATCATTCAACGAAAATAATTACAATTATTTAATAAATTATTTTACTTGAATATTTCCTCCTATGAAATAGTGAAGAAGGCTTGTTAAATGATAACCAAACATTTTAATCTATTTTAATAATTCAAAAATGATTATTCGGACAGTACCTAGCAGTTATCGAATGCACAAAAATTTAGTATCTTTGATAAGTAGGTCCCGTATGTACATGACATGTCATTTTTTTGAATTATTTCAACAGAGAATATAAGTTCCGCTTGATTTTATCTACAGTGACTAAAATTATGCAATTTTTACATATGTGTGTAAATTAGAAGGGTATGTAGAAGGAGAAAAAAGAAAGCGTAGAAAGCACTAAAAGGAATAAGGAAGGCGATGGAAGTGTTAGTTAAGTTTCGTCAGGTTTCGTGACAAGGTCAATCGCTTATCATATTATTTTCGTTAAAACCGTGAATTTGTTGTCCCTCCTACTCGGCTCTTAGTGAACGGATTTTAACAAATGAGGTACCAAAAAAAGATAAAAAAATCAGGAATGGAGGTCACTAAATATTGCAAATCACGAAGCTTTTCGTTATTTATAAAATGCTAGGAAACTTTTGTTGTTTGAACTTTACGGCTGGGATAGTTAGCGTGCCCTCCGCGCGCTGCCTGTCAAGATGGCGGTTATGCGCACACATCCGCCACAGGAGAACTCACGTGGTTGTCGCATGTGAATCGAAGCGGCGGGAAGCGGAAATCTGTTGTGCGTTCCGTTAAGACAAACATGTGTGCGACTATTATCAATTGTGTTGTAAGTGTTCAATGTAAAATTTTGTGTATGTTCTTATATATCTTTTATGTGATATCTACGGATTTATGTAATTCGTCTAGCATACGCCAGCTGGCAAGAAGCCTTTGCACGCGGTATTACCCACGTGGCCAACGTGTATTTCTACATGTGGCTGGAAACGGAAAGCATCCCTATTGTGCATTTAACGTCCTACAGGTTTCCCTTCAGTGCGATGTAATCGCACGGGTTCAGCTAGTATAAATAATTTTAGCAGGTAGAACTGTCTTCACGGCGCCGAAGGAGAAGCGGTGAATGTGAATGTGCTAGATTTAGTAGTACATTTTCAATATAATGCTTATTTAAATGGCAGAAAAATTTTGAATGTTTGTGAAGGAAAGCAACCAAAAATGTTAAGGCATATTAATGGACATATTTCATATTTCTTAGGTCATAAAAGCTTGCAAACTTCTAATATTTTTAGGTCATAAACATTTGGACCCTAGTGATTAGTAATTTTCTTATGAAAAGTAGTAGCGGCTCGTGCATGATTCTTAAGAGAAGGAAAGAAATGAAGCGCATAAAGTACTTCAAATTCAATATAAAAAACATTCGAATATATGTGTTGTCTTTTGAAGAGATAAGAGAAAACTATCAGTTTGCTTTTCCCGCCACTGCCATTAGCCCAAATCGTAATATGACACACAGCCTCCTGCTCTGCCGTCATCTGATCCTCTGGTCTGACTTTTGCATACCAGAGTGTTACGGCTCACCGCTCATGGAGCCAATAACTCAAGAGAAAGATCCTCTCCCTCCTGCCATTTACCTTCATTAAAAAACGTTTCCTCTTCTCGCCGTAGGAGCGCTGAGAGACCTGGACGATTAACACACGAGAAGTGGAAAAGCGGAGATAATGGTGAAAACCTTCGTGGAAATAATTTTACATTATTTCCACCATGGTGCATAGTCTGGACAGGGGGCTCTTGCGCATCGAATACAACTTCAGCCAATGAGCTCCAGACAGCAGTTTGCGTCACAATATTAGTGGGAATTTTAAATGCAGCCAGATACCAAAGCTTATCACCTCTTTACAAGACATTCAACAGATTTATGAAGCATTTCTTTTAAATAGTACAACTTGTACACTTTCATCGTGTTATTTTTGATTGTTCACGGTTAAAAATCGTCACTTACCACTTTGACAATGTTTCTCAACACTTCTCACTCCATGCAACATGGCGGCTAGCGTCTCGTATGGTTTTCCATGGAGCTAGGAGTATATAATGTACTAGGAAAACCTGGCAGACGTTGTTCTGCCCTTCGTCTCCTCTTTCCTCTCCCATTTCTGACTGTCTCTCCCTCCTTGTGTCCCTGTCTGTCTGTGTGTGTGTCTCTGTCTCTGCCGCTCTCTGTCCCTCTCATTCGCATTTACTTGCAGATTCTGCACGCCTCTGAGCAGGTGAGGTAATATCGGGAAGCGCCGTACCAGCAAAAATGTAATAGAATGTTCAGAAAGAGTTCATTCTGTAGATTCTGGCGTGAGAAACGTCTCTCGGCCTCAAAACTTCTGAGTGAAAAAAACAGGTAGAAGTGCCAACTTTCATGGAGATCGGTCCATCGGGTCGGAGTTTACCTCGTCTATACATACCAACATCCAGTTTTATATATATATATATATATATAATATATATATATATATATATATATACATACAGAGAGAGAGAGAGAGAGAGAGAGATTCACAGCTCCAATGGCTTTTCAAACGAAGTGCCCGAGTTGTGGTCAGGTGGTTCGTGACGCAAACTGGTGCTGCGCAGGGCGACTAAGAACCGGAGGAGCCAAACCATTTTTTTCAACCATATTTTTCCTCAGAGCGACTCGATTATTTGCGATTCATTTCAAGTAGTGTAAAAGCAAGCGTAGATTAAAATCTGGATCAAAATAAATTTCTTCATAGTTATCAACGCAAAAATTGTCCCTTAGTTTTCTCTCAAACTCAAAGGAAGTATGTTATTTAGTAATTACATCCAATCGAAAAAAATTAATGTTGGAGGACGTTTCTCCTTTCCCTCCGCTGAGGGTAAGATGCCACTGATGAAATTATGTACGTTTTTACGTAAAACTTCGATACTTACGAAAACGTTGTTTTCTCAATATAACTAAGTAGTATGAGCTATGGAAAAAATCAACAGTAAGGTGAGTTGAACATACAATTTTGATTCAAAATGAAGCTGACAGTGATGATTAACACAAAGACGAAATGGTTATGATGGTATTAGGATTAGTCCCGGATATAAATAAAATTAGTAAGGTATATTACATAATTAACAAGTAGTATACAATCGAATATCAACATAAATATTTTCATTTCTGCTGATTAGTTGGAGGACAACCGTGATTGGCTAACCAGCCTGAGACGGGTTCACAGTAGCTGAAATAGAATATGCTTTTGCCAGGACCTTAAACTAGAGAAGAGCAAAGATTAACTATCACGTGTAAATACCTTTAGATGCTCTATTTTACGCTCTTTCTCTAATTAAAAATAATATCTCGAACACCGATCAATTTTTTAAATTGATATATTTCAGGATCATACTAAATTTCTGATTATAATTGAATTTTGCCTTTCTCGTTCTAGATAGAAAAAAGTAACTTAAAATTAATATCATTAAAGCTTTTTCTATTTCTATGGAATCATGCAATTTCACATGAAAAGCAAAACTCGGCCTTCTTTGTGAATGATAATGAGCGTGTCAAAAGACATGTGACCACTCAGCTTTAAAAATAAATAAACTTAAAAACAATATGCCCCGTGTAGACTTTCCAAGATTTAAAAAAAAATACAAAATTATTTAATTGTAATTAATATGTATGAAATAATTGATTGAAGATGAAGGAAAGTATTAAAAATCTGTTGAATATTTTTCTTACTGGAAATAATTCCCTCAATGCTTCTATCATATTTATAATACTATTTTAAAATACAATTGGTATATTCGGAAAATAAAATTAAAAACTCATTTCAAGTGACACAAATATTTATCTAAGAGGCCGTTCATAAATTACGAAACGCAAATTTCGAGTATTTGCAATACTCCTTCTCCCCTTAGTAACGCACTTCCCTATCTCTATGTAACGCAGCGTAACGCTGCCTAAGACTCCTTCCCCCCCCCTTGGCGTAACGTAATTTATGGATGACTCCTAACAGTTTAAAAGTAAATATACATGGAAAGTTTAAACAAAAATAATTACTGAAATATACGTTTTAATATAAATGATTATAATATTTAAGGGAAAATTGGTCGCTTTCCATAACGCGACCCCGTGTCCAATTCCCGTTCGGCAAGACTATAGTGTGCGTTTTCCTTGCAATGTCTCTGTACAGAATGCTGGAGTTTGTATGTTGCTGTGTGCTGAAAATTCACTTCTCAGGCCGAGAAGAGCAGAATACGGCGTAGGGATGTCTTTGTGCTAACCACACGTACCCCCTTACCGCATGGCAGCGAGGCCGGGACGCTGCTGGCAGGCCATAGCCCGTACACGGGCCGACGCGCCAAATACAACAAAAAACAATACGAAGCGACAATACTTAGATGTCTTTAGTTGAATTGGTTTAGAGTCAAGAAACCTGATAATTCGTAAAATATCGTAACGGATTGTCAACATTGTTCTGATACATACGATAAATTAATTAATTTTTTAAACGTTTATATCCTATGATGTAAATTTTATATACCCTATAAAAACACATAAAATATATTTTTGTGCAAGATTAGGAAGGAATTGCATATGAATATAACTCTCGTTCCCATAAATCCTACCTATCAATACAATTGTGAATAAAGAACTAATTCATTGACGTAAGTAACATTCGACAAGCAACTCTGCGGGGAAATTACTGACATCTAGTAGCGATATACAAAACAATTAACGTCAGTAGTTCCAAAGTATTCCGCGCACTGGTAGTGTGAAAATATGCCGCCAGGTGCCACTCTACGTTAGACTTGCTGACGCACTCTGTACGCGTAGAGAAGAAAACTAAGCTGATCAATACTACTTTGGACAAGTGTGTAATATCGTCACTAGACAGCGCGGTCAAATATCCCACAATTGTAATTGGTGAACACATGGCTGAAGTATCAAATCTACATTCAAGATGTACTCGTAGACAGTTTTTTTAGGTCTATTGAAAATATGGAACAGGAGAAACGTCACGGGTAGAAATGCATATTCTAACAGTTATTCTTGGCATTTGTATTAAGTCATGAACATCGATGTAATTCTTTTGTAAAAACCAGTCCAATGACGTGCCACTTAGGCTAGACAAACAAATGAGTGAATCATTTATTGGAAAATCAACAAGTAGATATTTTAACCAGCAAAGTAATTAAACATTTTATAATGGGTAATATAACAAACAATAATATAATAATAATAATAATAATAATAATAACAATAACAACAAATGTCCTGGGAATGGCAATCAAATTCGATTAGAAAATTTTCTTTCATTTTATTTTATTTATCAAAAATAATCGATATCTACACTTTTATGACTGGCGCAATTTTTACGAATTCCTTCTTTTAGTTGATCATTTATGATGTTTTTTATTTTACTTTCAATCCAAACTATAATAAATTTACTTAATGGGGTAAAATAGAAATATCCAATTAATGTTTGTCCAGGGGCGATGGTTCTATGCACCATAGATTTGAGTAAGGTAACTTACTGAAAAAATTAAATTAAAACGCTTTCATATATAATATAGAAGATAACATTTATTCATAATAAAAAGAAATTACATAATATTGTCTTTTAAACGGAAATAATAACGAAATATTTAGTTAACTTTACAATATTAAAACAATGATACCGATGTATTTCTTCTTCACCTTTCTAGTAACGTAAGTCCTTCCCTTTTGGGCCAATTGCATACATACAATTGACTGTCATCACTCCCAAATAGTTTAGTCCATTTATTTTTCGTAATACTAAAAATACACCACCAATACGACATTGCAAGCTGTACTAAAATTTACGTCCTTACTCAAGAACGTTTATTTTTTTCTGGTTGTTCGTTTACGTTCGTCATCTCAGGTCGGCAGTCTCCATGACATCATTGGCAATCTGTGATTTGCTATTTCAATAGGCCATGTCTATTGTACTGTCTTGTTATTATAAATATGGACGAAATACGAATAAAGACTACACATTTTTATCAAGTTGTTCAGTTAGTGAGGTAGATTTTCTCAGTATTAATGAGATATTAATAGATAATGATTAAAACATTGAATTACGATGTAAGATTATTATAAAAAATGTAATATGATATAAATATTCGAAACATTTTTAGCATCTGACTTGCGTTTGAAATCACTGAATATAATAAACAACACCTACACGCAGTTTTGTTCCAATGGGGGTTTACACAATTCTTTATAATAATGAAATATAAAATATAATGCTCTGAAAAAATAGCTTTAATTACACATGCGTAAATATGGCCTTGTTATCAAAGCTTTCCAAAATGAGTCGTCACTGTCTGTTTTCATAATTCAACATGATATAGTATTTGAGATAGAATAGGAATTCTAGAGCTCGTGTATAAAACACAAGTCGTGAGAAAAATACGTCACATACAGTTTTTAAGGGTATTTGTCGTAAAATAAGTAAATTGTACATTCCCGAAATGCACGGCCTGAATTGTGGACTTTACACTCTCGCGAAGGAACAAATCAGTTCTCTGCTGTTACGTATTCTGCTCGCTGATGCAATGTGCTTTGGTCTAACGATCATTATTATGAGCGCAAAACCAAACAATGATCTCTGGCAAAACAGATTTTCAATGAGGAAAAGTTTAGGATTAATCATAATGTACTAAGATTTTAAAGAGTTCAAATTATTTCTAAATTTATCAGTGACTAAACACTTTTTTGAAAGTCTGTTGTTACAAGCTATATTGTGTTCTGGTTAGTCACCGTTGTAGGGAAAAGCAACACGACATTTTGTGTTTACAATATGATAGAAAATTTTGTAGATTATATTTATTTATATTATTATTATTAATATTAATTAGACACATTAATCTAAGTGATAATTATCAACAATATGATTATTGGTGATCACATTAAAACGATTCATTAATTTTAGTTGTAGTACATTCTGTCAGCCTTTATGCAGCTCGTTGCGTTTATTTTGCAAATGTACATTTCCGCCTGAGATATGGCATAATATTCTGGGGAAACTCATCCTGTAGTATTCAGACCTTCAGACTGCAAAGAAAATTATTCGAATAATGAAAAATGCCTTCCACGTGATTCCTGCAAGCCTCTTTCATTGAGCTGGGAATCTTACCATTGCCTTGTCTATTTATTTACGAATCTGTAATATTTGTCAAAAATGACCTACTTAATGGAGGGAACATAATTTTCATGCAATATTGATATTTATAATTACAACACACGCCGTAGAAATCCACGTGCATCAAGTGTCAGTATCAACAGCTCAGTACAAGAAATCAATGTACGTTACTTTACAACGCATTGCCAGATGACATAAAACAATTAAATTCGGTACACAAATTTAAGTTTAAAGTAAAATCTTCTCTGCTGCAAAACTGTTTCTATACAATTAGAGACTATACTGATCGTGAAAAAGAAAAATAATGTTATTGTAACAAAACAAAGATATATAATGAATTAGTTTAGTTTATGTTTGCATTGTATACATTTAAAAAAATATTTAATACGCCTGTAACAAGTAATGTACTTCAGCTTCCGGGTCAATGACCCATCTCGATCAGGTTTTGTCCAGTTTCCCTGATCCATTGAGCAAATGCTGAGATGGCCCCTGTTTTGCTTCTGGACGTAAATGAAGCTTCACTGTGCGCACGTTTTGTTGAGCACTCCATTTGCTTGTAGTTCATTTACCGTTGAAATTGATTTTGTATAACTCGGGAAAAAACATTTTTTAAATAGTTTTATTTTCTAAAATAATTATTTTCTAAATTCATTTTTTTTGTTTTTTTTTAATAAAATTCTGGCCCTCAAGAAAATGTGCGCAGATAAATTTCTTTCCCCACACGTCATATACAGTTTTACTGTTTTTTTGACAAATAAATAAATAAATAAAAATAAATACATTACTGATTTGCATCGTAAGTGCAAGTTTTAGGTAGTCTATACGAACTATAACTTTATATTTCTATCACCTACAAATATTACATCTCCAATCCCCAAACTCCACCCATTACCATATCCACTCCCTCATTAAATAAGAATAATATTAATTGAAAAAATTAAGGAAACACATAATTAAGGAAAAGTTTTATATTAGAAAACCCCCTATTCAAAAATCTAAAAACCCTATTAGAGTAGCCCTTTAGCACTAACGCGTAACTAAATTACCTGCATTAAACATTAAAGAACGGCAAAAAAAGAGCTCTATTCATACCTAAAATATCCTATAAGAATTATTTGACCTCCATTTTAACAACAATAATAAATACCAAGAACACAAAATATATTAAAACAAGAATAGAAATCCATAATTACGGAAAAATGAAACTTACTAAACCCAATATGCAACAAATCAATTAAAAAGTTGATGTGAAAAAGGATGTAGGAGCCAAAATATAAAAAACGCGATTTTGAATAAAAAACGATCTGTGTTTAGTTGGCAATAGTTTAAGAAAGGACAGAATCCTCGGTTTGGTTCGCAATTCCATCACAAGATAGAGCCGGGAGTAACTCCATCGCAGTTGGCAATGAAACGGGTGCAAGTGCCTCCGCGCTGTATGTGCATGTGGCGACAAGCTATTTGTATGTGCGTGTTGCAGGCCGTGGGGGCAATGAAGTGTCTTCAAGTCTTAAGGTATTGTCTTTTCAGATCACATTTAAACGAGAGATAGAGATTTGGTTGATTACTGTGCTGTATATACACTTTTCACAATGATACAAATGATAGACAAAGCGGAGGAAAAAAATAATTGTTTTGATCTGCTACAGTTTATGGATTTAAATGTCACAATTTTGACAACAAAATCTGTGCATCACATTAAAATATTGAAGATTGTAAACACCTATCTTGAACGCGAAGAATACTGTAAGAACGCCGTTTTGGTAGTTTAAAATATTTCTCTCTCCTGAAAATTTTTTCGGTACTTGCACCCTTTGCATGCCAACTTTTCAATTAACGATACCATCATTAATGATTG